>VZTL01040344.1:0-17456 GCA_013400535.1 Scopus umbretta
AATTTGGGAAGACTGTGGTAGCCCATATGAATGACAGAAGGATGACATACAAAAATTACAGTCCTGGATAGGGCTGAGAAGGGACTCAATGAAGAGAGAGAAAGTGTCTGAAAAAAGAGAAAGAAAAACAACAGCTGGGAAAGTTATGAAGCATATGTTGAAGAACAAGACAAGCCTGACTGAAAGGGGAAAATAAAAATCAATGGAGGGAGGGTAGGGCAATCAAACACATATAGAGAGGAAAGAAAAGGTGACTGGATGGTGTCAGGCTGAGGACTGACTGAAGAGCTGTGAAGGACAGTGCCAGTGGGTGAGGCAGACAATTGCTGGAGCTGGTCTGTGGGATAACAAAGGCAAATGAGGGGCAGACTGGAAAGTGGCTCTGTGCCACCTCCCTCCTGTGGAGAAAAGAAACCAAATCCAATCCCCAAGCTTTATAAATGGGAGAGGACAGTTGATTAGGGAAAATATGCAAACGCACATACAAAACAAACACATATGCACACATGCCCACACGTCCCCTTCCTTCCTAGTCTGACTCAAAAGACCAAAATTTTGTTGTGAGGGTTTATGTCTGGGTGGCAGAAAAGAGAAACCTCATACAATTGTGATAGCACTAGTCCCTTGTCCTTAGAAAATGACCCATACACTTCCGTGGGCTGTATATGTCTTCCTCACAGCTGTGTTCTGCAAAAGAACATTGTAACAGAGCTACATCAACAGAATAGTTCAAAGCCAAACAATAAGACATCCCACTTGGCTCTTTGTCCCTTTGACCCTTAAGAGTAGCTAGTAAACATGAACGTGGTCTTTAAATAGGAGTTTTTTGAGGTGAGACTTTGTAGCAAGAGATCAGAATATTTTTTGTTGGAGCTTTTCCTAAATCAGGTTTTCTAAACATCTGATATGCCAATCAGTTTCTAACTCACCAACCTAATTAAAAGGAGCTAAGGCAAATTCATGAATTGCAGCAGGAATAGACTGCAAAGGGTCAGGGGAGGAAAAAAACGTATTTCTCTGACTACCTATATAATAGGCTACATGCAGTAGAAGCATCAGAATAGACTGGAGATATTGAGCTGAGATCCTTAAATACATTTTAAATTTTTAAATTCTAATAATTACTGGATACATTATTTCCCCGGCCATGATTTATTTTAGACTCTTTTCTCTGAACTCTAAGCCTCTGTATCGATTGCATTTTACATAAAAATAGTCCTTTTTTTCGCCACACCCTGGTAGGTGCTGAGCATCCTTCACTTCCAGCACGCTCGAAGCAGCATGAGGGGTGCTTGGAAACTGCTGATGTTAGCAGGCTGGGTGATGCCATAAGAGTTACAGCGGACAGCATGAATTAGGACAAGATTTACATGGTGTTGGGGGTGTGGAGCTCCATGAAATGGCTGAACAGCATGTTGGGGTAAATTCTACACTGCCACCATGGTCACCCTGCTTCAAGGTGCTTGTCTACCTTGGCAAGGCTGGAGGATGAGGGAGACATCAGTTCCCGTGGTTGCACTGATGAGAATGCCCTGACCATGTATCTCTGGGACAGTCTTGATAACATGAAGAAGAGTGGTAGAAGAACCCCTCTGCCACAGGAACCTAAAAATGTAGCAGACCAGACAGAGATGGAGGCCAGGGGAAAAAATGGAGGAGTAAAGACATTCCAATAAACTAGCCTAGAAATTGAGCCATTAAAGCTCTTCTGTACAAAATATTTTTCCTCTTTTGACAGGGGTAAGTCAATAAAACAGGTGGAACATCATAATTAATATGCCATGACTGGAGACTTGATTCCTAAGGAGAAGAAAATGGAATCACTCCCTGAGGAAGAGGAAAATTTTGTCTTAAATTCTGATTGCACTGTCACACTTCTTATTTTAATAAATGCAGTAACCACAGGAGCAGTAAAAAGCAACTAGTCCCTGCTCCCAGACCATGAAAGCACTGGAAACTTCTTGGAGGATCTATCCATAGCAGGGGACAGAGGGCAAAGCCAGCCAGTTAACCTCCTGCTTCAAGCACAAGGTCACTGCTATGGTGTGATCAGGAAGATGCACTCTCCTTGTCAATACTAAACCTTTCACTCTTTCCTTTCTTCTGGCTTCCTTTCACAGCAAATCCAAGAGATGCCAGTCATGTATACTAAATATGCACAGATCAATCTACAGAGTATATGTCGTGCTTATACCCCTTTGGAGTGCTAGGGTATGTGTTAGCACACAAAATTTCTTTTGTATAGGTATTTCTGACCATGAAAATCCACTCCAGACTGTGATAACCTTATCTAAGGCATCTCCATCCTCTCCTGTTATCTTGGACCTGTGATCCTCTAAGCTGTTCTCACTTTGTGAGGTTTTTTAATAAGAATGCATTGCCTTGTTTTCCCAGGGATAATCCTACCCATCTGTTGTTAAGTACAAAAGGAGAAATGTGGTTTACACTGAAAGAGAAAAAGACTGCTGCAAAATCCGGCTTCCAAATTCACTGCAATATTCATTTGAAAACTGATATAAAAAAGGAGGAGGAATAAACTCTGACCTAGAGAGAGACAGTAGGAAATCTTTCTATTTCTTTGGTACTCATTTACATGTAAGCCACTTTTAGTTGGCTACTGCAATTTAAATTCAGTTTCTCTCTGATAAAACCTTCAATTCTGTTTGAATAAAAGAGCTTTGCAAGTCTGGGGGAAATAACAATTTGTGTATGCCATAGCTGCCAATGAATGCCTTTCCTTTTTCCAGTATCTTATTATTATTCTCTGCTAAAATGTATACACAGGTACATGCACATTTGCTTTCTTTCAGAGAACATTTTATAAGATTAATTTAAAAGTAATTCAGGATCATTTGGGGGTTTACTTCAAAAAGAGGCATATCAGATGTAGACTCCATGTTAAAATCCAAGGAGCCTTGTGAGACACCAGGCATACCTGCCGTTACTGGTTTAGTCCTGGCTAACACGTTTTTCTTTACTGGGATTTTCTCATCTATTGGTTTGTTAAAAAAGATATTCATGGTTAATTGATGGAGAAAATACTGATTGGGCCCAAAAGGATTTGGGGGTAAAGGATGGACTACAAATAGAATGATACAGGAAGGTGATACCATTGAGGAAGCAATGTCTCTGAGCTGTGTTACAGGAATGTTTTCTGCAGGGCACCAGCACTTATTCACTGTTCCTCACCTCAACGGATCTGTAACCTAACTGCTAGCACAAGAGACAAACCTGAGCTAAGTCAAGAAAAGAATAATGAAACAAGAAGTCTGGAAAATATGACAATATAATAAAAGTTGAGGACAATGAGAGATGGGATATGAATCTTCCTATATATAAACATTTACCTTAATAAAAGGGGGTAATGAAAAGTTCCCCATTTCCTTTGGAATGGGAATACAGAATAAAAGCAAATTAAGTAATCTTAAGAGGAATTAGATTTCTGAAAATTAGAAAACATTTTGCAATGACTAAATTAGTTCAAGACCTGAACAGATAACTGAGGCACTCTGTGGACTCCTCATCACTAGATTTTTTACAGAAGTCAGAGACAAACTAGGAGTATTTATAATGATGCAGTGCAGGAGATGTAAGAGGTGCTGTCAGGTAACTTCTTATCCCCTATTTCTAGGGTTAATTTTGCTTTGTCAAAAGCCTCTGAGGAGGATAAACTCAGAAGGTGCTTTAAGATATCTTGCAATTTAAGAAAATAAACATTATGTCAGTAAGCTCTGGTGTCTAAAAGTCCAGTAGATTATCTTGTATATAAGAAATGCTGTGTAAAAGCAGTTTTCCCATCTGGGATTCTGAATACATGCTGAGTGTTTTAAGCTCAGTTATATTTGAAAATGGACAGTTCTGATATTTTATAGTGTTCCAGTGTCATTGTTTCCTACAATGGAGCCATGTCTCCCACTCACTGGGTGCTAAGGGGGATAATGGTCACAAAATCATTGTCTTCAAGGTGTATTGCAGACTTCTTGCTGGATGAGAACCTGTTCAAAACCACTAAATAATGCGGGTATCCTAACTTTGTGAAAACACTGCTATGCCTATCTATGGTGTCGAAAACTGTAGCATCTCTAGGTAGGTAGACCAAGTGAAAATAGTCCTTCAATGTGGGCTTTCTGACATGACCCAAATAAAAGTTCTAAGAATGAAGGAAATTATCAGCGAGCAAATACTCTGCCAGGAGGAGTATGCACATGCAGTAACTGAGAAAAGAACTTTCTTGTGTCTGTCTTGCTATCAGAGGTATCGAGTTTTCCCCTGGAAGGTAGTTTCTGAAGTATTGAGTGTGGTGGTTTGTGAAATATCTCAGTGCAGATGTAGTGTTGGTTACATGTTCATGGAGGGAATGTTCCAGTCAATGCAGGAGCCACATGGCCTGTCCTGTTGGCTGCCATTGAGGAGAATAGCACAAGGAGTGCCTTCAGAGCTCTTGCTGGTCTGGCTAATCAGCAGCTTTATCTCTACATCTAAGGAAATGTAATTAGTGTAAAGCGACCTTCATCTTAGCCCTGAGATACATTGGGGTATGGTTCTGGCACAGCTGAGTATCTAGTCTCCAGGATGTTAAATGGTGTTCTTGAATACTACTGGATGTACAAAGCCAAAAATACTGTCTTAGGAGAGTGGGTCTGAACTTTAAGGAATTTACTGTGCTACCTCATTCAATCACTCTAGAGTCAAGGAAAGACAGTGAATAACAAAGGTTATATTAACATGTAAGGCAGGGAAGTAACCTACAGGCAATTGTCAAACATAATGAAATGCACATACTTTAAATGCAGTTATATCAAAACTCTTGCCCAGTCAATCCAGACCATGGCAGTTGAACTGGGTGACTGCTTATTGCATGATGTATCTAAAAGGACATTGCACTCATACTGGCCATTTGTGCTCACCAGCAGATAATGTTAATTTTTTGCTATCAGACCTAAACTGGGGCCTAACACACTAGAATGAATTGCAAGGCTTAACCCCCACCCTAGAAAGCTTGCAATCAGAACGGACAAGATAAAAGAAGCACTGAATACCTTCCCTAGATGAAGAAGAATGTGTCAGGGAGTTGAGGGTTCCCTAGGGACTGGGAGCACTGGTGGCTTCCTGGGGCAGCAGGGCAGGACCAAGCAGCTTGCATCTGGCTGCACCCAGAGCAGAAGTGCACTCCAGGCTTAATGGGGAGGCTTGCAGTGATTAAACACAGTCAGGCAGTGAATCAGTGACACAGGGAAGAAATAACTCATTGTTTCCTACTTGTCACACCACTGTCTTGAAGACAAGGTCTTCTTTAATCCTGTTTCCCAAAAGATACAGAAGGAAACCTGAACTGGCCCCCACATGCCACACAGAGAGACTTCAGTCCTGGTCCAGTTCTTACACCAGGGTGGGCAGGACAAACCCCTTTGCCTACTTTTTTCTCATATATCTCCCAAAAGCATGGTGGAAAATAAATCTCTTGGCTGCCACCTAAGCCTGGCCTAGGTTATGGCTCACTATAAATGTCTACAAATAGATCTTCAATAAAAAAAATGGTTATTGTGTTATCCTGAAGTACCCAGAAAGATAAGCAATGCTACTATACTAATGGTATGTTGAGAAAACAACCATTTGTCAGGCTGGTGATGCTGAGCAAATAAGGAGGTCACGCAGGACTAATTTCTGCATGTTGTGAATTGCTCCAGTGTGAGCATGGCAGGATAATAGAAAATGAAACAAAATAAAAGAATGGAAATAGTTATGCTGGAAGAAGTGCCCAGCATCATGAAGCAGGTGTGATTTATAGCTCAACACCTCAATTAGCTGTGTCCTCTGAGGAGAGGTACTGGCCAGGACTGGGGGAGTGACAGAATGCAGGGGTGAAGTGCTGTGGCCAGGCAGAGGGGAGGAAGATGTTTATCAATGTCCTGCTCTCACAAGGTCCCACTGTGTCAGCGCTGTACTCTGTTATATAGTTTCCTACTTCTGGGATGAAAAATGGCCTAATTCATGCCTACAGACACATTGTGGGGCCCTTAATAAAACTAGTGCACATGACTAGATCAGAATAGGTGAACTAGAAGTCTGTTTTCCAACTTTCATGAAATTATGAGTTAGAAGATTGCATGGCTGAAGCCAGGGAACGTCCTTATCTAATTCTTTCAAAAGCATATAGGGTTAATGCATTTCCAAAGAGCAAGAAGACAAAGACAAGATTTTTTTCATAATATCTGATTCAGCAATGCATGTGAGCAACCCCAACAAATTCAACTATGGAGAAAAAATGCAGCAATTAGACTATTCATATACTTTACATTACACATTTACTTAAGTAAGTACCTTATGGCTTAATATACTTATGTGGAAATGAAGCCAGTGCATTTACTTGACTGTTAAGCACTGCTGATTAATACTAAAATCGCAAAATATTAACCAAAGCTAAGTCAACTGAATGCAAGGGAATGGAAACATGAAGAGTTCTGGCAGGTCAGAAACAGGCAGGTTGGAAGCACTTTGCTTTTTGTCTGTTTTTGTGGAGTGAAACTAACTGCAGCATATTGGGACTCATTTTGCAAAGACTTGATCACTTGTATTTTTTCTCTGATATTTCCATAAGGCCTTTTTAGTAACATTTTTGTGAAGTCAAAGCATTGGCTAGAATAAAGAGAAGTATGTACTACAGTTGCTTTTAAGCAAATGAATTCTGCTGTTGTAACAAATGTGTTGTAAGACTGTGCTTAAGTCTACAGGCATGAACTCTCCCTGCTTAATTTTCCCCTTTCAAAGCAGTGTAAACCGTGAGGCAATAACAGACAAAAAAAAAAAAGGACACTCAATGTAGTATTAACAAACCCTGCTCTTTTTACAAGCCATGCCATAACCAAATTACAGATTTTACATGTTAAATCTTCCAAAGGCCATATCTTCCTTGTTATGGTGCAAGCATTTCCAATGCCATCTCCTGAAAAGTAGGCTTTGCTACTTTTAAAAAAGTCTTCAATGTGCAGCTATTCCAATAAACCATAATATGTTCAAAGTAACACCAATCCATTACCTTCTTAATATCAAACCAGTTTCATTTCCAGGAAAATTAATTGTCACTTTCTGTTTTCATAAAGGTTTTTTTATGGGAAGGAATAGATTAAAAAATCAGGTGTTTCTTTGTAAACAAGCTTGTACCAATGACTGCATGCAACTGTTTTCCAGAAAACAAGAAAAAGTAAAGAACAAGGGATGATTTGTCTGTTCAAGACATCCGCATTTACCTCTAATACTGTAGTTTTCCTTCTGGCATTTTTCTCAAGGCCATGCAACTAGACTTGCTGTGGCAATGTCTGCTGATCCCTTTTCTACCTCTCTTTTGCTGACTTTTGGTAAAACATGGCCCAGCTGCTGTCTGTATCTTCATTGAAGTGATCACTACTGCTGGAGTAAAGATCCTGGTTGTTTCAGCTAACCAGTTCCAGAGCTGCCTCCTACAAATACCAATGTGAGGTCTGGCAGGACATCATTGTGTATCGAGTTCAAAAGCACAAAAATTTGGGCTGTCTACTATTTTGTGTACTTAATTGTTACATATGTTTCTCTATGAGCAATTATTTATAATTGAATGAATAGTGTAGTGACTTCAATTAACCACATTTCTTCAGTAATTGTATTGACTGAGAATTTTTATTAGTGTGAAAAAAATTGAATTAATTATATTAGCTTCACAATAAAAAGCAATACAAACAGAAATAGAAGAGTATAAAACATTATGTCATTAAGGTACAGTTTCTAGTTGTTTAAGAAATCTAAAAGGCAAACCTTTCCCCCAGAAACAGCAAACCCTAAAACTTCTGAAACCCAGAAAGCAGAGACTAAACATCTACACATATAAGTATAGTCTACTGTACAGAGGTTAGGGTGATTTAGGAGGTTGCTGAAAACTTGTGTAATAAGAAATTAATGAAACTTTTCTTTCAGAATTCTTAACATTGCAATTCACATGAAATTTTGTTTTCTACTCAATTGAATTTTAATAGTTTATAAACCACTTAAATTGTTTTTCACTAGCAATTTCTCAGAAAATTTAATAGTCTGCCAAAACAACAACATAACATTACTATTCCAAGGCAAGAACCACACTGCACCTGCAACTCTAATCTGTACTCTGCTGGGAATTGGCACATACCAAAAAATCATACTGGCTTCAGGGGAATAGAAGATAGCAGGCTGGGCTTCCTTTCACCACTACCATGTATTCAGTACAAGGCTCCACAATCCTATTTCTGCCTTGTTGGGCATCTCAACTTAAGCAGTCACTACTACACACCACTATTGTCAATATGTGATGCAAAGATCCATCCTGTCCCATCCAGGAAAAAGTCTTCATGCTGCTAGATCATGGAATTAGTAATCTTGGTTAAAAGGCAGAGTTTACTGCAGAAATTTAAGGTTTCAAATCCTGATAACGAAATACAAGTAAAGCATTGATTAAATGCTTCAGGTAGATTGCCAATTGTTTTTTTTGTTTTTTTTTTTTTAAATAGGGAAATTATGTACCAAGCCACTGCATTCATAGAAAATGAAGTATGGAAAAATTAAGAAGTACTGGTCTTAGAGTTTTAAAATATGTTTAATTTTTCCCTTTGTGATTATTGTATTTGAAATCATACTTAAAAATCTATTATAGCCTATTTGGTTCACTGATCCTGCACAGGGGGCATTTTAAGAACAACTGTAACCCTGGCAGTTTCTAATTTTCAATTTGCAACCTGCATTTTAATATCTTTGTTCCATAGTTCCTTCATCTGTTTTGAGAAAGCCAGTCTAAACACTGTTGTATTTCTCAATGAGCTGGGCCAGTCCCATTAATTTGTTCAGGTTGCTGCTTTGGAAAAATTTCCACTTGTTTTTTTGTGTTGCCGGGAGTCCTTCTAGGGTCACCTCTTTTCCCTTTGTCTGGCAATTCTCTCAGAAAAAAAGTATTTTGCAATTTCAAGGCCAAAAAAAAAAAAAAAAAAGGACCTTCCAAAGGACTATTTTGTCAAAGAAACCCCGTACATCCCAGGAAAGCTCACTTCCTTACTTGCAAAGTATCAGGTGGTTGTAGCTGTCTCTGGATCTGATCTTTTTTTGTTCCTCTTACCTGACTTATTCTGCATAAGTGGTAGTAAAATCCATAGAAAAATATGTTTGTCTTCCTTTAGGCAGACCTTTTTGGCTCCATTACTGTCATCCATATGAAAAAAAAAAACTAGTAAAAGGCTAGCAATGATAGGTAGTATAAAGCTGATGGTACTTGATTTCTCTGTTCAGTAACTCCTCTTCAAAAGGAGCAATTGCCTCATCCACTGGAGTCATTACAGAAGCAGTTGTCTTTCGTACTGCCTATAGAATGAAATTCAACACTAGTTCCTAAAGTTTCTCCAACCATGTGGTATGATGTGGTGTCTTCCATAACTTTTGCTTTCTACTTGGTAGTTATAAAATTTATTCAGTTATCAGTCTTATGTTGATTGACATACTGGGGAGTCATGCATCCATGGAATCCAGATTTCCCAAAGCGACTTCTCAGCTGCTTTCCACGTGGGCGAGTCTGACGCCCAATGAAGTCTGAGACAAACCTGGAAAATGTGAGTAAGAAGACACACCTTTTTTCTAATTCCACTGGTAACATTTGAACAGACTCTTCATTGTTGAATGGATTGCATAACTTTGTTTCTCATTAAGGATTCTGTAAAGTCTGGAGTCTTCTACAGATATCTCTTGTTTGCACTTTCAGTGGATTTCTGGAAAAAAAATCTCCTCTCTTAGGGAGAATGGTTGCTGCTATTTATTCTTTCACTTTCTTCAGTGATGTTGTGTGAAATATGATCCACTCAAAAGTGGCTAAGGTGAAAACTGCTCATCTTTCTTGAGCTTCATGGCACTGCATATCCTTTTCAGCATAACTGGGCAAAGCAGTTTCTTTGTGGCTGGCAGCATCATGATCCCATACACTTTTAACAGTCTTCTCTATTTCATAAATCTACACAGGTTCATTTTTTTCTGGTCCTTCTCTCCTGCTCAGCTGAATCATTATAGCAAATTTTCTTTGTCAATGTTTCTGAAGAGATCTGCAGTTAATTTTTCCTATGCTGCTGTCTTATGAATCTTTATAGCCTCTGTTTTGAGCTCCCCGATGATCATTTCTGCATCAATAATATGAGGTTCCTTCATCTTGTCAGCTATATCAAAGTTGCCTATTGTTCAAGTGGGAAACCTCTTTGATATATAATGCTTGACACATCTTTTCACTTGCTTATAAGAAATTATTAGGATATTTTCATGTCTGTTTTATTGGCCCTGAAGGGCTCCAACTAAAATAATTTATAACCATTTTTGTGATTGACATAACTTTTGTACATCTTTTTAATGTCTGCCACTTTCTCTGCCCAGATTTAAGCACAGGCATAAGCATAGGTGTATGCTTATTTGCGTGATTTAATAGCCATTTTAGGTGTTTACTAAGATATACTTGCATTTCTATTATTTGCCACTTCTCATATCTTAGTAACCTCTTACTCAATATCTCTGAAAAAATTCATCTTTGACTACTTGCCTTTGGTGATGACATCCCACGCGGCTTCATCAGTCTGTTCTTGCTGTTCTGGAAAAACCCTAATCTGCCCTCCACTAGACAGGCTTAGGGACCATTAAGCTTCTCCAAGCTCTTTAGTAACATCATTTTTCTATCAACCTCTATATTATGACAGTTAAAATACCTTTTTTACTGGAGAGAGCTTGTAAGACCGTGATGTTTCTGATCGCTTTCTTTGCAAATTATTTCTGTTTTCATTGGTGGCATTGCTGCTCACCGCCCATACCTGCTCTGCTTTTCTCTTTCATTCCTCCTGAAAGGAGGAATAAAACATGGTCTCTCTCTGTTTCACCATTATACTATCTGGTGATACAAAAACTACTTCATAAATCTTTATGTGGAGATATACGTTACTACCACAACATGATCTTGCCAATGAGGATACACAGGCCATTTTCCACCATCTTCAAGTGAACCATTTCTAGACATGCCACTACTGCGGGGTCTGCAACAGTCTGTCTCTGTGTGTGTATTCATTTCACACAGGCTAAGGAGGATGTCACACTGACTTAATAAAGTTCACTGGGATGTTTACTTTTCTTTTTCTTCTTGTTATGCTTTTGTCAGGGACAGAGTACTGCACCACTGTTGCCTTCACACACAGTGTCTGGAATTTCATGTACAGGGCGCTACCCATGTCAGTCTCAGTTTACTGTGGCTTTTCTCTGTGATCAGCTCAGTTCTGCTCTTCCTGCTGGATAGATTGTTATTTCTTGAGCCTGATGCAATCTGCCTCTAGCCATCTGGCCTCACTTAGTTTTCCAGTTTTCCTATGTTTTTTTTTCTGACTTTTTTCAGTTTGTAGAATCAAATACACCTTCCATAATTCATACACAAGAAAAAAGGACCCTTCAGCAGAATATTTTTCAATATATGGGTTGCTTTCACAGATGAGTTTTGACTCTCCTCTGTCAAGCGCACCGACTGTACACTGTCTGTGACTCTAAAAATCTGAGATTCAGCTGGGCCAGATTTCTCCTCTGACCTTAGGCCTTCATAGAGATTTCAGACTAGGTACTAGAAGGACAGAGGTGACTTGATGTGTACCTTTTGGATTCATCGTCAACTTATGATTACCAGCTGAAAGTTCATTACCGTAATTTCAAGCACACAGGAATCTGCTTCTTAGCTGAACAGATAAGAGATAGACAAAAGTGAGTTTCTAAATGAAGTTCTGGGCATTCTGTTACATTTTTCAAAGCTTTCTGGATTGATGGGTGCTGTGTGAGTAACCAGGTGCTGTTTGAATATCCACAAGCAATAACATGATTTTTATAGTTCTGAACTCAGCACTCTCAGAATATACACATTGGTGAGCAGTTATTTGATTTTAACTTTACTATTTGATCTAGTCATCACTGAGGTCTGCTGTAAGAATGCTTGATTGCAACCAAAGGGGCAATTAGATAATTTTGTTAGAATTATCTAAGGTAAAATATGTAATTATACCATTTCGTTAGCTAATCAAAAGTCTCCCTGTGAATTTGTATTAAAGTCTTTTCAGAAAAGTTAATAAGCAGGCAAATTCTTGCCTCACACATAAAAGTGGCCCTGATACTTCAGACAGAGAGTAGGATTTGTAAGTGGCAAAATTATGGTATCATAATGCCCAGCAGTAATATTCTTTTGGCAGATGTAGGTGAGGTAAGTGGTGGTGTGACAAAAAGTAAATACAAAGTTGTGTAGGTTCATGAAGATTAGCAAAAATTGTGGAAAACTCTAGAATGACCTAGAAAAGCAGCATTTATTATGCAAAGAAGTCTAAGTGCAGTGCAAGAATATGTTGGATTTTAATACGTGGCCCTATCTTGTATGCAGATCCTTTATCCTCTCTTAATTTGATGCAGTTCCTTCTGGGTTTTCAATTACTTTTAACCTTTTAAGAAAAACATCAGGTCATTATGGACAGCACAATTAAGAAGTGTACTTATTGTGCAGTGGTGGTCAGAAAAGTTAATTAGATGTTAGGCTGCATTAAGAATGAGATGGAGAATAAATAGGAAAAGATAACATATTCTTTTATGTATGCTGATATTCCAAACTCACCTTGAATACTGAATTCACTTTACATTGTATTATCTCAAAAAGAAGGTGATGTAAAAAATATAAGTGTCCAAAAAAAAGAGCAAAGAAAGGAATTCATTAGCGTTATGAACAAGTGAGGTAATTGTATCAGAAGGGAGCAAAAAGTCCAGGGCTATTTCAAATGAAAAGATGTTGAAGATGCAGTAGAGATATAGCTAGAGGAGATAGAGTGGATTCATACAGAGAAAACATGATAGCAGGGAGACTGAATCAGTGATGCCATTTGTACCTTCTTCTAATAACAGAACAAAGGAGCTGTATAATTGCTTTCTGTGATTAAACAGTAGCTTCGTAACATTCAAAAGAAAATCCTTTCCCTTCCTGTAATGAAAAATTAACTTGTGGAACACAATGATGCAAGAAATTGAGCAAATAGCTTGGTGTGATGCAGGGATGGATTGCAGTGCCAAGAGGGAATAAGAAAAGGCTATGCAATCACACAGAATAAAATAAAACAACAGAGGTCATCAGTCCTAATGCTGCTAACCATAAGCCATTCGTGTACCAGCATTCATTGTGTTCATTATTACTACAGCTGTGCTTTGAGGGAACTGTGTCACAACATCAGTGAGATCACCATAGGAGAGTAAAAACTACCTCTCCAACAGTGTCCTGAGCTATGACCATCAGTCTGTTCCCACAAGTCATCTCCTAAATTTCTAACAGCGGCGACCACTAACCTGAAACCACCATGGACTCCCTGACTGTGCTCATGCTGGAATGTACTCTTTGCCCATCTTACCCATGCTCTTCACAGGGGACATTGCATTTGGGACTATCCAGGCAAATTAGTGCAGTGGCACTGTAATATTGATTCACTGATTGCATTTAAGGGTTGTAATGTAGGGCTTCTAATAATTTCCACACTACCATAATACACTGCCTGTGACTGCCTCTTATTCCTTCTCAACAGAGAAATTTGCACCGTGTGCAAGAGTGACATTGCTCTGGGTATTAAAATAGGTAAGAAAATCACCAGTGTGTAGCTCACAAATACTGCCTCCTGAAGGACTAAAACAAATCCACAGCCTGACTGTTTGCACCTGAGATTCATATTGCACCTGAGATTCAGTTCTGGCCTTTCCTGTCAGCAGCAGGCTGCAAAGCAGAGCTCACACTGCTCCTGAGAGGCTTCACCCTGCACGGTGCTGGGCGCTCTGCCTGGAGCCCAGCCAAGCCATTAGCCTGACGGCTGGCCTGCCCTACTGTACCCAAATGAACTCCTCATGTGCAATCACTAAGCTCATGCTGTGCTGGGTTGCAATTTGTTGTCTGCTCCATTTGGGATGAAGTTTCTGGAGAACTCAGGGAAGGATTTTTTGAGCTCTAGGGAGTGTAACAATTTTATGCTTTATCTTGGACTGATTCCCGGCTAGATGGTGTAACAACTCCCTGGGCAGAGGCAAAGGGAAGAGCAGATGTCACCTCCCCACTCCTCTGTGTAGGTCTCTTTGGTGGAAGCCGGTCCCACCAGGGGTCCAAAGAGCCCCACCTCCTGCAGCCTCCCTCCCCAAGCACAGGTGCTGCGAAGGTCCCCGTTTTTCAGCCAAATTACACATAAGAAAGGGTCCTTGCACCGTCACATTAACATCAGGGACAAAGTATTCCTTTGGTAAGGGTACCCACAATATGAATGAGTGTATGTAGGAGGAGATTCGTAACACTGACTTGAATGCGGAGCGTGTAATTCAGGGGCTATTGGTTGCTATGGAGTTCAACTGAAGTGGAAAGTGACAGCAAAAAAACTCATAATACTTGTATATAGGAGAACCTTGAGCAGAACCATAACATGGGGAACATTTTTATATCTTTAAGAAAGCCACTGAGAGGCCATTTTTGCATGAAAAAAAAATAAACTGACGTAGTTTCTTTCTGCAGGCTGGTACGTTTCTCCTTCACTGGCAATGGCAGAAGCTTCCAGCTCACTCCAAGCAGGAATTCAAAGCCAGCCAGATATCTGTGGGTGACTGGCCTCTGTTCAGTTATAAGCTAAGCAGTGGATTTCTGATGTTGTTAGATACAGCTCAGGTCTCAGCTTAGTCTACTGTATTCATTGTATCCAGTGCACTGCTGGACTAACCATTTCCACAGAAAAAAAATCAGTACACTTATCTATCCAGGCTGTTATCCTGGATGTAAAGTTACTTTGGAATTTTATTTATAGACTCACACAGATGCTGTGGGGAAAAACATGCTATCTTTTCATCACAAAACAGGAGCGATGCCTGTCTGAAGCTGACATACTGGAACAGCCTAAGATAGCTACACTGGATGTGACAGAAGAACAATTTGGAGCTATGACATTAACTTAATGCAACCTGTGTTTTGCTTAGTAGGAGTTTTATCTGCATATATTCTGATTCTATAGAGAAATGAAAAAACCCTGTAACTTATCTTTGGCATGGCAAAGAAAGGGTTGGTACCACACAAAATAAGAAAAAATCTCAGATTGTTGTGTAAGAATTTCTCCAGTTTGCATGCTGGTGAATTATTCATATTTTTGCAGCTAAGGAGTTTAAATGGCTTTGAATTGTTCTATGAAGAGTTACCCACGGCTGGTCAAAATATTTGTTGTGAATGTTTGCTGTGAATACAACCCATTTTCTCTGTGAATCCTAGACAAGCCTTGCTAATTTCTGTGCACATATGCTCTATTCAGACCTCAGACAGATGAGACAAACAAGCCCCTTTCAGCACATGAGTCAGCTGTGAGCTTCTCTGTTTGACTATTCATCTTCTCTGGTGCAGGATTAGTCAAGTGAGTCACCATGTTTATTCACAATTCTTCATTTTGCAGTTATTCTTTCTGGCTATTCTTCAGCCAAGGGCTGCCTGGCATTGTGCAGCATTCACGTGAGGGGCCTTTCCTCACCAAAAGGTCATAAAATACGGAGATCAGGTCTTGCAGTCTTGAACTCACTGCCATTTCCCTCTGATGCCAGAGAGGCAGGGTAGCTACTCATGATCATGAGTTTGAATCAAGACATGAGTCCCCAAGGACTCTATGTCAGTCATTTCCAGTGCTTTTTTCAGCAGAGGTGAGCTTAAAATTTCTAAAATAAACACATGCATAAAAAAAACCCAGAAGTTTTCTAAGAACATGTTAACAGAGTTTGGGGCTTCCTTATTAATACTTCATGAGCAGAAAGGAGAATTTAATGTGCTGAAATAAATGACTTTGTATGATTTATGGACACTTGTTCAAAACCCATGCTGACAGGTTTCCAAGGGCTTTTCCATGAACATTGTACCTTGGCTGCATATGGGAGCAATTCAAAATGCTCCTTCCTGGGTTCTCCCTCCTCCACCAGCATTGATCTGCTGGTGTCCATGTCTCCCTTTCCTTACAGCTTCTTCAGCTTTAATTAGTTCAAGTAATTTGGGGCAACCTGAGCATGTTTTTCTGGTCCTTCTTTCCGCTTCCTCTTCTGAACATTACTCCCAGTGGGAATCCTCCTTTCAGGGCAGTGCCAGCTCTCCCCCCGACTAGAAGCTAAGTGTGCATTTCTGCTCTCCATTGGTGATTACTGTGTGGGGAGGGAACAAAATAAGAAGTGGTCTCTTACCTGATTTGTATCTATGCCATGTTTGCAGCTTGCTAAATGTTATTCAGCCTTGGCTACAGCTTTTTTGTGAGGTTTGCTGTACTCTCTTCTCTTCTTAGGTATTCAAACAGACTCAGTGAAACCAGTTTTATATTGTTCAGTCTTTTGTTAGCTTACGTTAAATATAATGGTGTTGCAAGTTCACTTCTTTGTTACTTTTAAAAGGTGACAAATTCATTGATTTGGTATCCCCAGACGTTTTTTTAACAAGTAAAGAAATCCCTTTTATCTGCATTTGCATTTAACAAAGCCACCTTTTAAGTATTACAGGAGAGAGGCTCTTACTGCATATTAACTTAGGAACGTTAAGCTGAGTTGTCTGCAACTGTCGAGATAACAACACTGGTTCAAATTTTGTTAGCCTGCTGCCTTGTGGGAGAGTTATGATTTTTAGTGACAGTTCGTTTTTGCTTACTAGCAGACAATCTTAATGGCTTCAGCTGCCAGTACTTCTGTGCGTTCGTACTTTTAACCATCTGAATAATCCAATTAATTTCACTAGCATGCCTAAAATGGAGCCTGTGCTTACCTGTTCAGAGAGAGCAATGTCAAAACCCTTTACTGATGCTATCTTCTCAAAAATGTATCACTTTCTTGCAGTGTGTCTTATTTGACCCTTTATTTTCCAACAGTCCCTCAGCTGTATTATCCATGTATCTCTTCAAAATGACTGGTGGCAGAGACATGCAAATAGATCATTTAATTTCTCTGCAATGTCTTTATCCCCTTTAATTGTTCCCATTGCACCCTGGTACTCCACTGAGCCTTTTGATTCTCTCACAGCCTGCTTACGCCTCTTATAATTAAGTAATTTCTTCTTATTTATTTTCATGTTATGCCTTTGGCTAATCTCTCCACCAAATCCCTCAGCTAAACCATTCTCATTTTTGTTTTACATTATTGTTCCTTACCACTTAGCTTCTGTTGGGCTAACTTCCCATTTTCCAAAGGATATTTGAAGAGCCTCTTTTGTGGTACCTTTCCATTCAGCCAAGGCAGATAGGCACTCTCCCTCTCTCCTCCTTCTTGTCTTTCTGGGGCTTGTGCAAATCTTTTGTAACTCATTAGTGGCTCACTTCAGTAGGCTCCATGCTGAATCCTTACAGCACCTTACACATTTCCCTGTGTGTAATAGCAATTTATTTCACTTTTTTTTTTTT
>VZTL01040349.1:0-10220 GCA_013400535.1 Scopus umbretta
ACTATAATGACACCAAGGAAAAAATTTAACCCCATCAATTTGTATAGCCAGTGTATGAGGCAGACAGCATAGTCCGAAAGCGAGCATCTTCCCCAGCAAAGGGATGCAGCTTTTCTACTCAGAATGGCATTGACCCTGTCCTCATTTCCAGCTCGTGCTGTGCCCTTCTTCCAGGCTAAGGTTCAAAATCTTCAGATTGTAATTTGATTTCTTTTGGATCATGTAAAAGTCCCTCTTCTTCGGTTCCTGCCCTGCCTGGTCCCTGGCAGCAAGACAGAACCGGGAAAGCAGGGCTTGGCTGCCACCTGCCGGTGTCCAACCTCCTTCCTTCGCCGGGCACACACCAAAAAACACTAAAAACACAGAAAAAACAGAAAATACCCAAAATACAAATAATACAGGCACTGCCCTCCAGCTACCCCATATTGAGCCCCTTCAAACTCAGCAAAAATAAAACAGACTTCTCAAGGAGAAGAGGTGCATGATCAGGTTGCTGAGCTTAAGGGTGCTGAGCTTCACGTATTAATACCGGTTTAGACTCAGCTATGCTCATGGTACACTACAGGAGCAGTTAACAACTTGCAGACGGGAGCTACAAGGCCTCCAGAGTCAATTTTCGTTTATAAAAGGTCAGTCAAACATACACGTTCTCAAAGGTAAGGCCAAAATGCCATTCCGTTACAAAAAGACTTCCATGAATGTTTCTCTTCCAGCTTTAGCTAAAGCTTATATGTATTTGCTCCAGAGAAAAGCAATGAGGAAACAAGAATTATTACTTTCTCCATTCCTTTGTACTCTTCCCTGCTTATGAGGAAAGGAGAAAATTTCCCCATTTTATCCTCTAACACTAAATACAATATTTCAGTTTTCTTGGAACATTCTGTTTTATTCTTGATAAATACTTTAAGTTTTGAAAGCAGCATATGAAGTCTCCAACTTGTATCTTTCAAAATGTTAGAGAAAGAGTAAATATGCAACAGGGAGATAAAAGGCTATCTTCTCTTGTGAAAAAATTGCAAAAACCTCATACGTTGCCTGCTGTAATCTGGGGAATCTCAAAGCTATAAAACTGTAGTATCAAAGTATTTTTTGATTCATGACCACAAGGCAAGCCTAGGAGAAATAATTCAGAAGAAAGGAAGATGTTTATTTTGTATGCAATGGGGGACTCTGAGGCTTAGGACTGCATGGACATGTGCACAAGGAAAGATGATGAGAAAAATACATCAAATTAGTTTTCTCACATCAGCATTCACGAAAGGCAGTGCTTCATAAAACCTGCACATCAGCAAGTCACCACAGCTCCTCAAGGACATTAAAAGAACGATAAACTTCCCAAGAACAACAGGACAGGGGAGATTTTTTTGTTCAAAACAGCAAATCAAGGCCTCTCCATGTGCCATCACTCAGCTCAGGTAACGGGACATTTAGCGGGGCCCCATCATGTCTCTAATCCACCCAGACATGCTGAAATCTTCTGTCCATCATAGATTCAGATCAGAAAGACCAAGCCAAGAATTGTAAAGCAACAATTTTCATTAAGGAAGCCACAGTGAAGCCTGCCAAAGCCTGGTCTACATTTGTCTTTAATTCCAAATAAATCCTATTGGGGGGGGGGGGGGGGGGGGAGAAAACCCTGCGTCCTCNNGGGGGGGGGAGAAAACCCTGCGTCCTCCATATCTGGATGTAAGCGTACAGAAGAGATTAGCCGTTACTAAGAATAAGACCAACACGCGCTGTGACGACAGCTGGATAGCAAGCGCTAATGATCGCAATTCTCCCAGTGTGAGCTGAGCACTGGGTGAAGTCAGAAAAAATGTGTTTTCCTATGGATAAACCGGGGCTGATCGCACCACGCTGAGGCTGGCGGGGTTTGATCCCCAGCCCCTCCTGCAGAGATGCCCGAGCCCACTGTACGTGTGTCCTGCTGGCGTTCGGCATTAGAGATAAAGCTACAAATACAACACTGTGAAGAGGATTTCCCCATCATTAAAATCTGCTCCTCTGAGGTGCTGTTCCCAATGTGTGCCTTTTAAGTCATTTCCGACTCAGTTACAACCTAGCACATTGGCATGGCTGGGGAACCTCCTAAAATGCCTTAATGCAATCTGAGCAACCAAAATCCAAGCGAAAATCCCGGCAATCTGGACACACCTATACTTCCTTCAGCTGCTTTGAAAAATCACAGCAAACACCACCGCAAAGTAAAAACACTAAGTAGTGGGGTACTCTGCAAGAAAAAACTCTATCCAGACCGTTGCAGCTCCAAAAGAATATACATGCAATTTTTCAGCCAGTGATTGTAAAGATGAAGACCCTTGCCCACTGGTATGGCTGAGGGAATGATGTAAACTGCGCAGTTCATTACTGCTGCGATAGCATCCCCATGAGCCAGGCCCACTGCGCAAGTGCTACATCAGGTTCTGTTAACATGCTGGAGAAGAACATCTGGGAACCTCTCACAGGTAGTTTTTGCCCTTGCTATCACTTGTACATCTCCATCGTTGTCAGCTATGGGGGCAGACTCTTGTCTCACAGAGCTGTCTGATCGGAACCACCACCAAATTACCGCTCTTCCCTCTCCTCCATCTGCAGTGACTGCACTGGTACCTCCCTGACTGCAGAGCATGCAGAAATAAATCTATCTTTGCGCAAGCTTCTGCCCCTTACCTTAGCGTGGCTGCACTGTCCTTCCAGCTGTTTTGACAGATTCACTACATTGCTAAGAACAGCAGAGAAAACTGTTGTTAGCCAAATAGAAAGGTGGCTATATCTCTTTTAAATTACTATTTTCCAGAAAGTCCTGGAGTCTCTTTCTTTCAAACACAAACCAAAGGAAGACTAGAGAGTGAATCTAATTCTGTACCAGGCAACTTCTTGCATAGTGTAGCACCAGTTCAAAATGAGCTCTTTCGCAGTTGTTCATCAAATCCTGAAACTAACCTTACTATTTTATCTAGTGCTATCAGAACCTGTAAGCTATAAATATTATTCAGTAAATTACATCCTGATGTTACACACTGGTGAAGTTAGACACCGAGTCTACAGCAGGTCTGCATGAGCAGCCCTGTGCAGACCACATGGTCATGCGCAGCTTTGTTTGTGCAAGCGATGGACCTGACCCCTCTTTGTCCCATGAAAACTTGCTTTGATGAAGTCTCTGTAGGCTACACTGTTGGAGCGTGCCCTAAAAGTGAGAGGTTTCTGCTGCGTGAGACAGTAACTGCAAGAAGCAGAGAGGTCTGTTATGCAAAGAGCATCTTCTCCCCTCTGTGTGAAGCAGCCTTTGCAGACACAGAATGCAGCCCTTTAGATCAGGTGATTAAACAATTATAAGAAAACAATTGGTTTAGATATCCTGCCTCCCCACCTAACACTGTGCTTTAAATGATACTGACTGAAAAAAAAAAAAAAAAAGAGGACATAACACCCAACCACAGGCATAAGCACTGCTGGCCTCCTGAAGAGCTCCTGCTCTCCCATGGCGCTGTACTCTCCTGCCCCACGTGCATCAGGTGAGAAATGTTTTTCACATGTGATGGAAAAATAATTCCATTGATGGCAATAATTGCATTTTTCAACAGATGCCTGTGCTGGAATATCCCTGTCTTTGAAGTTCATTATCTGAATGGACTGTGTTTGCCTGTCTTTACAACAAAAGGCCAGCGAGGAGCAGGGTCAGCACTCCCCTTTTCCTTCCTAAGCAGATGAGTAATAAGATGCGTAATGGAAGGATTAATCTGTACGAGAAGCTTTGCAGTACAGCACACTCTATTCTTCTTCAACAGACTAGAGGTAAATCTCATTTTTCCTCCCACACAGGGTATGTACCAGCTTTCAGGTTTTAAGAATTTTCTTTGGTGCAGCCAGCAAAGGCAAACCATACAATGGAGTGACTCTCTTCCAGCAAAGTACAACCAGTTCTGCAGCAGATACTGCTATTTAGCAGCATTCAGCAATTCAACAACATTATTTAAGTCGAAGAGTGTAAGTTATACCCTATCAGCTCTCAACCTCTAACCTGAGGCTTAGTGAATAACATTAAAAGAAGCTAAAATGTGTTAAATACTGTCCGACTATTATTTATATGGGCAAACTATCTATGTAATGATGAGAGGCATGGTCTCGAATACAAATAGGAGCAGAAGTCATACCAAACATTACAGATACCCAAGGAGCCACTTGCTTCACCATCTCTAAGGTGCCTTAGGGGTCTCCTACCTTCAGTCAAGGTGTGGGGCAAGCAACAGAAAGAATAGGACAGGATTAAATTTAAATCTCCTGTGTTGAGCCAAGGACAGAATTATCCATGAGGAAACTTGGCTAAGATAGACGATCCTCTCTGCTGTTGTCCTTCATAATCATCTCTTCTTTCTTCCCTCAAAAACAGTATTTAAAAAGAAACCAAAAAAAAAAAAAAAAAAGAGGGAGCTCTGTTTTGCACTTCAAGGCAAAAATATTTTCTGTCAGGTTCTCTAAAAGTGAACTGACACAAATTTTTGGCTGGAACATGCAGTTACAAACTGGCCACGCAGCGGAAATGCAGCATGCTGGCAACAGCAATCCCAGAATCAGGGCTTTCATTGCAAATACTTGTGCCACAACACCTCATAGTCTGCCTCCATGTCCATCTCCATCTCCAAATGCCCAAATGATGTTGATTAGGAGTCCCTTTTGTCTAAAAGAACGCTTTTATGTTTTGTGCTGTTTGTCATGGAAACATGTAACTAGTTGTCCTGCAACTATTTTTTCAGTGAAATGACTGAACTACAGAGCCAGATTAGCTGAATCTTGTCTTTATACCACCACTTGAAGCTATACATTTGCTTGTGAGTGGGACATCAGAAAATATATTTTAAAATATAGTATGATTATTGTATTATGATTTTGGTTCTGGATAGTATTTATCTACCATGGCTGACTTACAACTTCAGTATCAGGATTAGAAATATTGTCTTTCATAGTTTCCTTTGATAAATTATGCTTTTTTAATCTCAAAGATACTCACATATGCCTCTGAAGCCTGAAGTAATTTTAGCAGTTCTAACAGAAATGTCATCATCCGTTCAGACTCTGCCTGGGAAAACTTAGGCAGCGGTACCACCTGTAACATGAATATTTGCCTGCTGATTGAACAAACAACTGAACAATTCTGCAGCCTTCTCGAGTTTGGCTCAGTCACATGAGATTAAGTAGTCTTTCAGTGAATTCAGTCCAATGTCTAAATCAACACTGCAGAAGGCAGGAGCAAAAGAAGTTTTAACTACCATAGACCTATCACTAAAAGGAGGCTGAAGATGTTCCCGGCTTTTGTTTTCATCCCTTTATGAAACTGTCGTTATAACAACTGGTCAGTAGAGCTGAGTAGAGAGTTTAATGCAAAATGTCTGCTCCAGATTTAACAGTAACACAGACACAGCATAGACCGGCACTCCTCTCTGTACAGTTGTTCTGTATTCAGCTTTTTCTCAGAAATGAGATACTTTTTTATTCCTTTGAAACCAACAGCTGGTAGGCAAGTATTTTTCAGCTAGACAGCAAGCAAGCATTTACTTACTTTCTTACAGGTAAAGCAACCAAGGGGGGGAAAGGGGAGGAATCTTTCTGTATTTGCAGGACTTGCTCCTTCGTGCCACAGACCAGAAAAATCTGAGAGACACTGAATTAAAGCTTCTAGCAGCCACACAGACTTCAGCCAAAGTGGCATCAGAACCACTTTGTGTTTGCATAAAGCAAACAGCCTCTCAGCTTCCTGTAATGATTGTGACAGTTGGAATTTCAAAGTGATGTAGCTCGTTAAGAGTCATACTACCGATTCTGAATTTCTTATTAAAAACACCCAAAAGACAGCAGACTATCTTTCCGCAGGATAACTCAGTTCAGTCAGCAGAATATTTTCACTGAAATTCTCAGAATTGTGATTGCTTTTTTTCCACCGGTGAGGTCTACAGAGTCTTTCACTAAATTTCATGTCACCTATCAAAGTATAATTAGAGCTCATTGCATTTTTTCATTCTTACTTGTCATATGTAAATCCCATTTAGACTGAAAAGCATCCAGCATTGAATGAAGAGCATTTTTCTTGTATAGAGACACTCTCAAAATCCTTAAAAGAAGCAGTCAGTGTAAAGGGTTTTTTTATCTGCAGAACTGCATTCTAATTTCATGCTTAGAATTGACTCAATTTAGACCCCAAAAAGGGTGCCATTTAGCAATTCAGTAACATATTTCCTGCAGCACTTAATTCTTCTCCCAGACATTCTTGGTGTTAAACTACCATGGAATTTCCCAATACTTCAAATATAAAACTGTTCTTCAGAACAATCCTACTGCAAACTTAATGATGGAGACACCACAATTTATTTGTGTTTTATGGCCTGGGACTATGAAACGAAACTATATGAAAAAGAACATATACATTTATATTAACTGGCACAACAGTTATGACCTTTATGCTTTATTGTCAGGAAAGTGTCAGGGAAGATTAGTGGAAAAATAATTAAAGCACATTTTTGAGAGGGCATACCACTTCTGAAGCATAGAGTAGTGCTCCCTGTCTGTATGAGAACATGGCATGAATTCACATATTCTCACAAGGAACTGGATTACAGAATGTCATGTACTTCTGTGTAGCAAGCCAACATTTTCTTGAAGCAGCTTGAGCTACTTGGCTTGAAAAAGCAAAAGGTTATGTTCCGCCTATCTAGCCAGTACCTGCACTCAAAATTTTCAAAATTCAAAACAGGTGGATTCAAGAAGGCAGCATGCCTACTCGCTGGTAACGTACGTTCTAGCAGTTCAGAAATCTCACCACCAGATATTTGGGACAATATCCTATCATTCTGTGTCACAAACATACCCGAAATTAAAAGAAAACTATGTAAAAAAATCTTGTTCTTTATGAATTGTTTTAATGAATCAAATACAAAGTGACAAACACAGGTCAAGGAAAGTAACATGAAACGACCCCCTCCAGCTGCTGACAGAAGGTGAAGATAGAAGAATAATTGAGGATGATTTGAGGGAAAAGAAGAAAGGATAGTGAGAGATACCCATTCTTGCCAAGAACATCAATCAAATCATATAGTAGTTAAAATTTCATGTCAAGTGCTTAAATAAGATCTCTGCTTTGTTTAACACAGTGAGTCCACAGAAGAGTAGGGAGTGAGCTATCCCTGAATTCATGGCAACAGGTCCTATAGAGTGTATTCCAAATTTCTCCAAATAATGGAGATGGAGGTGGCTAAAAAGAAAGAGAAAGCGAGGACCCTTTGTTATCCAGAAATGGAACGTGTTTTCTAGACCCCATAATCTTTGGCATAGGTTCCTTTTTCAATGTCTGCGCGAATGCTTTAATCCCATGACTGTGAAGGTCGCAGCAGTCAGTTTCTCATACACTAGAAACATAAGAGCAGCAGTAAGGACTGTCTGCAGGAGCTTTGCTTCAAGGCCTTTGTAGAGTCCCACTAATCCAAAACGCCTAAGAAGTGGCAGGGGGAGAAAAAAAAAAGAAGTGTGAATAGCCTTCTATAAGTAAATCAGTACATTATGAAGAAGAATTAATATCACAAGTTAATGACAACTGTAAGACTCTCAAATTCATTCTTGATCTCTTGAGTGCCAGCTACGTTTAATAATATTTTAAAGAGAAAATTATGCAGAAAGTTAAGTCTTTTGTGCAAGAAACTTGCTTCTTTTCAAGATATTAGGTGAATAAATTGGTATTCATAAATATCATTGGTATCACTTACTGTACAGCTATTTAGGAGAATTTGGTTTTGTGTACTTATTCTGCCATATGTTAAAAAAACAGGTTGACTCAAATGGCAAGTTTAAGAGGGGCAAAAAGAAACAAAAGTCAGATCCAGCAACATTTTCAACATATTAGTAATACTCAAATCTTCCATATCATGTTAGAAAAAACCAGAAAGCTCACCTCACTCTCTGCTGAAGAAGGTAAAGAACATTTCTAAGACTGCCTAGTGTTCGGTTCTCTGGGTTCAACCTGTGGCGTCCAAACTGAAAAAAAGGAAAAGTGTTTTGTTGTACTATTTCCCCACGGCACTAGGCAGAGAACCCAACAAATGTGTAAAATCTAGAGAGCTTATCTTAAACCTCTTTTAACATTTGCCAGGTTATACTAGCCATCAGTGAAGAACTGCAGCCAAAGCTCACACTATTGAACTTTACACAGCAAGCATTAAAATGGTAAGTGCTACAATACTCTGTTTTGGTTTTAAGATGGATTCTAAGAAATGTTACACATGGCCGTATTTACTCTCTTTCAGTTGCTCTGGAGGAAACAGTTTTCAAGATGTCAAAAGCATAATTTGCAGAGTCTTAGTAGGGATACGACACTCAAAGCAAGTTCTTTCTGCTTGCTCAGCTTTCATTTAACAAAGATTCAAGGCCTCATACATCTGCAAACCGTTATTACATTGAGATTACATAGCTGAACCCAAAATTTATCTGCCCAGCAATGGTCTTTGAGCAAAACATTTATACGTGTACTGCTGTAGAAGAATCCAAAATTGTTTGATCCACCTACCTGGCCTAAATGATAATTCTCTTTTAGTCACTGCATTTGCTTATCCCCGAACTGCTTTTCAGTAGACATGATAGCTGCTTGCTGTAATTTTATGTCTCGGAGTTAAACTAGCAATTTCAGCAACTCCTTTTCTAGCATTCATTGATATTCTGACCTGATACAGGTCGACAGTACTGTCAGCAAGCTGCAACTATGAATTATTAATATACAAGAGTTGCCAAATTGTACTTATAACAACATAGCCAAATAGTTTTCTGAAGCCTGTATTATGCTTCTGTGCTAAGAAAGGTGAACTTGAGCAACTGCCCGTGGATGAGTTCTCCCTGAACTTACTGAGGCAACTGCTACTTCTTAGGTGTAAGAAATTACCATTGACAGATAGTAGACAGAATATGCAAGCAGATTTAGGCAGTTCAGAAATGATAAGAAAATGCCAGAATGACACAGGTCCCTTTGCTATATGTCTTAAGAACTCAGATGGAAACAGCAGCAACAGAATGCTACTGGAAATCTCCCTTTATTAGGCAAATATGTGCTTGCAATCCATGATCTTCTCATCAGCAACTAACTAATTTGATATTGAGAAATCAGTGTTAAGGATTACTGTCAGAGACTCAGACATACCCCAAAGAAATTGCTAACTAGGTTCCAAATTACAATGCCAGTCACTGTCCAGATTACTCATAGGCTTCCAAACTACACTTGCATTAGGTGCTTCCTTCTCTTCTCTCCTCCACCACCAGACTATTTTTGTACTGCAAACAAAGGTTCATCATGGACAAAAAAAGAGTTCAGTTCTCCCTAGGATGTCAGTGCTTCACTGATTACTGCAGAAGTTTTCCCAAAAGGACTAGTACTCTCTACACTAGAGAAGAGGCTTGAGTTTTAAAGAGAACTTTTTCACCCAGGGTCACTAAGAACACTAACAGTATTGCTATTTCTCCAGCAGTAAATTTAATTTATCCACTGTTTACTGTCACACAGCTAAAGAACAGTTTCACTGCATAATGAGTAACACCAGCACCATGTATTTTTAATGACTGAAAAGGAGACAGACATACCAAATGGCAAGGCTGGAAGCTGCTTATCACTATTAATTACACAGGATTACTGTTCATTATATAGAAGCAAGAAGAGAGCTTTGCCAAAAACTTGAAAGCGAAGGTGGAGAGACTTCATTACAAAGAACCCTGATAACTTTCAAACAATAGTAAGTTTCTAAAAGGTTTAAAGTTGAAGAGTCCTGTACTTCTAATTTGATGACAGAACTTAGTCATGATGTGTTTTTATGAATTATATCGAGCTTGTATTAGCTTGTGTGTAAGTCTGCTCAAATTGTTTCAAAAAATCCCACAACTATACAAAGTATACTTCATGCAGAATGTCATTTCTGAAAATACTAAACCTTTACTCATAACTTTTTTTTGAACATCACTTACTCTAAGTAACAAAAATGTCATCAAATATAACAATGCTAGCTTTAGATTAGAAAACCCATTATGAAGTACTGCAAGTTTGAACTGGACAGCACAGGTATCACAGATGCATGTTTCTGCTGTTCTCACCAGAAGTGTTCAGAGTTTCTGGCTATTACTTCTTTCATAGAGCAAAGGGAAAGAAGTCACCCCCAGTGACTGCAGAACTAGAGATAGGGTCCTTGTATTCCCCATCA
>VZTL01040351.1:11211-64313 GCA_013400535.1 Scopus umbretta
CCAGGGGGAGCGCGGGGCGGCCGGGATGCGGGGCCGGGGGCGGCGGGGAGCCCGGGGTGCGGGGCCGGGGTCCCCCCCTCCCTTCCCCCGGGTGAAAGCGGGACGGGAACCGTGGGAGCGCGGAGTGATTCACCGAAATGGGGGGGGTTTACCTCAGAGGCAGTGACACTTCTGTGATTCAGCTCTTCTTTTTTTCCGCTTATTTTGGTCGGGGGTGTCCAGCCGGGGACGGCAGAACTGAGCTGCCTTCTGCTCGCACCTTCCAGTCGGGCGAGGTAATCCAGCAGATGGGCTTGGGAGAGAGGGAGACTCCAGCCTGCATGGCAGCTCGAGCATACCTTTTGGGGGGAGAAAAAATAGGCGCTTGTTTTGAGTTGGTAGCTGGCTTTATTTCATTTTCAACACCTGATTGTGCTTCGACGTCGCCATTGCCTTTTATGTGACTTACCATAATTCTATCTAATGCATCTCCCAAAAAGAGAGAAAAATGCTGAATTTGGCTTACGTGGTGCTCAGGTAGCGCTCTCCTCAAGACAAGTAGTGACTTCAGAGCTTCCATCCACCCTGCAATCGGACTTCAGATCCTAAGTGCATACAGTTTCTTTGTGGTTGTACGGCGTGTTGTCAGTTCTCAGTATGCACTTTATAATGATTATACTCCTGCCTGATGGCTGCAGTGGCTTCCACATTAAATATATCCTCTGTTAGCACCTTATCCTAGCGAGGAGACACACATGCCCGCGACTCTGAACTAGCAAAGAGAAGAGTAACATTCCTCGGAAGCTGGAAACATCGCATTTCCAGCTGTTCAGTATGTTTTGGTTTAAGGAGTGAAGAAATGCTTTCAAGTGTCAGATTTCTGTCTGTTCATTCAGATATTACTAGATCTGTAATTTGGTTTGTGCATGATGTAACGTGTTTGATGTCAGCTAGTGAGAGGACAGGTCTGCAGGCAGGTATGTACTTCAGAGATCTCAAATTCTGTAAGACCCAGCTGTGCATCACAGAGGGAATGAATAAAAGGACTATATATGCCCACCAAATCCCTTTTAGATGCAATGTCTCTACAAGTAGAAGTTCAGAAATTTTCTCTAGAATTTATGGAGAATGTCACTGTGGAAGAGATATGGAAACTTCACCCTCCTGTGCTGTGAGTAGATGATGAAATGCAGACCAGGGGTGTGATGTGAACCAGCGCCAGTTTTACCACTGCTCTTCTACTCGTTCTGAAAAGGCTGGGGCTTGTAAATCTACAAGGAAAATGATCTGTTCCGTTCTTGCTACTGACCTCTCTTTTCCCTCCAACACTGGACCAGGTACTGTATCACCGTATCTTCCTTTATTCATGTTTGCATGCTGTAAGATGCTTCTCAGATACCTTTTGTCCTTTTGGAAGCGCTGGCATTTCAAATAAATCCTCAGATGAGTTATGCTCTCAAAGAGCCCCCTCCAAAAAAGATCCTAAGCATGTGACAGGAAGATCCAGTGTGGTTTTGGGGACAGAGTGAATAGGTTGGAGGACTAATTTCAGCAGTGCTACTAGGTGAGAAGCATCTCTGGGACAGACTTTCCCTGGCATGCTGTATGTGCAAAAACCACACTGCTGCTGAACCGCAGGACTGTTGGTTTCACAGAGGGCCCTTAAGTTATGTGTAGGAAAACATGACAATCAGTTTAAACGATCGCAGCCAACACATTTTGTGGGAGATTGCTGTGGATTATAGTACAACAAGAGCTGCCCATCCTAGTGACAGACATTTGGGAGAGGTGTCTTGCAAGCAGATGACAATCAGCTTTGCTTCTTACCGGTGTTGCCTGCATTCTTCTAAGATTCTATCAGTGCATTCTTAAAGAAGGGAAGTGCCTGTTCCTTTTCCTACTTTTCCTACAGGTTTTTTTTTTCCTTTTCCTACAGTTTTATACTGATCTTAAGACCATTGATTTAAGGAATTTATTCCTGATCTGCAGTAGAAAAGAAAGAAGAGAGTAAGGCCCTGAGGCTCTTCAAATCTGTCATCTGCACATCTCTGGAGAGTCAGCCGATGTCAAGACCAATATTCCAGGCTTTAAAAGTCAACACTGATACTGCTAATGCCCAGTAAAACAAACATTTTAATGCATTAATTAGGAAGGTGGTTGCTTCTGAGATTGTAGCAAGAATCAGTAATTAGCCTCATGAGTGAGATCCTCCCTTTTCATTTATTTAAAGGTATGGAATATTTTTATTTGAAAGTTGGGATGTTAGCAGTATTGTACTAGTTTCCCTCCCAACCTATACCTTTCAGTTCATAGTATGAAAAGTCATTCATTTGCTGTAATAAGCAAGGCAGTGGGTGGATTAAACTGTAAGCATATCTTCTGTGAATTTAATGCAATTACAGAGGAGGCTGGCATTTTTTAGTTCTCCCCTTTGGACAGGAACTTATTTCTAAGATCCAGACTCATTTCTACTTTGACTTTGGCTAGAATTTGGTTAGAATTTGTGACACTTAAGTATCCTGTGCGATAGGGAGAGAAGTGTGAAATATCCTGAATTTGGAACACAAAAGAAATTGAAGTTTGAAAGGATCCCCGCTAGAGGTGAAGAGCTGTAGTCAAGTCTGGACCATTACAGTGAGAAAAAACCACACTCTGTAAGTTGTTATTTTTGCTGAGACTTGATGTGAATAGTACTGTGAATCAGTTAGCTTACATAGCTTACTTTCCACGATACATTAAAAAAATTAGCCTAAAACTCTTATCCCTTTAATTCTGATTGAGAGATAAAATAAATCTTCAATCTGTCATTTGTTCATACTGATTTCTTCCTACTCAATTTTTTTACAGTGTAATCAGTGAGAATTTGGTCTCCATAAGCACTGAATAAGGGTACCGAGAGTTCCTTGGTGATAAAAAATGATGTGTTAGTCAATAAATAATAAACATGTAACTGCAAAATATGCCTAAATCTTTGGCTTAATGGCTGGTTTCTGCCCCTAAAAGTACATAATCTAAGATCTTTAATCTGTACATGAGAAAGTGCTTAAGCAACCAAAGACCTAAATAGTGTCTAAATATTAAATTACAAGCCTGTTACATGTAATCAGGAGGTACAAGCTAGTAACCAAAGTTCAGTCATAAAAGATCTGAATTATCCCAATGTTTTCCAGCAGGAAATTGGGTTAACAGTGTAGATATTTCTCTAATATACTTCTAGAGCAGACAAAATGGCCTTGTATGCTTTACTGTATTTTCCTTTGAACTGAGACAGTAAAATTGTTATTGGAGAGGAATGATGCCACAAAGGCTGTTGTTTTCACCTGTGACTCTGTCACTGCCTCCCACTGTCTGTCTCTTCAAACCAAAGCCACCTTTCCTCACCCTCAGAGGTCTCGAAGAGGTGTCTTTACCTCCTTTTCTTACCCCATGCTATACTGATAGGTCAGCTCCTAGCCCCTTACGCCAGCATCCATTAGCCAACTGCCAAGATGTTTAACAAGCAATTAATTCTTTTTTGTATGGTGCCTTGTACACTAGTCCTGCCAGGATCTCACTGTAAGTATCAGTCGAGCTACTTCACTGGTCTCCTTATAACACCAGTGTGAAACTCCTTTCTATATTGCCTAGGAAAATCTTGAAAGCGGCTAGGCTGCTGCGACGCCGAAATCACTGACTCTCGGGCTGACCAGTTCAGTTCCCCATACTCATCTGTTACACACCGTCTGTACTCAGCTGGAAGCTTTTCATGGCAGATCACATCTTTTTGGTTTGCATCTGTACCCCACCGAGAGAAATCGGTGAGATTCTGTTCAGCAGTATTACGGTGCAAATACTTGGTTACAGCAATGTGAGCCAAGAAACACAGGGCCAAGAAAATGTCAGAATCATATAAAAAGATCCTGGCATGTGTCACTATTTATCTTAACAATAGTTAAACAGGATGGACTACTATGTAATTTACCATTTATTGGCTTGAGCTTTACCTTGAACAGTTTCTGAAGCTAGTGAGAATACCCGTAGAAATGTCTGCTTCCAAATGATTTGCGAGCTGTCAACAATACTTAAAATGCTGATTTAACTTAATCCTTTCATACTTTCCTACAGCCTAACTTTTTAAAAAAGAATAGATACTCAGCTCTCCAAGTGTGACGAAAAGGTATATATATTAAAAATAAACCTTTGAAAATCACGTGTTGCTAGTTGCTGTAAATAGAAAGTCAACTTTTTTTCTCTGCTCAGCATTGAGAATGTATATGGCTTTTTGTGTATAAAGAATTTGCTGGAATATCTATTCTCTTGTTAACAACCGAAGTATGAAACAAGTGTTTGAGTTTAGTAGGTTTTAATCTGTCTTGCAGTGGTTTAAGAAATCAGGCTTTCTTAAACTGTTCCACTGGCATAATAAATTTTTATTATGCCTTTATTTGAAATGTTTGTCTGAAGAAAGTGTTATTATACATTACAAATATGTGGATATGTTGGAATGTATTTTTGGTATCTAATAAAAAACGCAGAAATCTTCACCTAGAAATAGAACCGTTATTTGTTACGCAGATGTACTCTGAACAATACACTGAATAAAGTAAAGGAAGTTAAATACGTATGAACTGGAACTCTTGTTTAATGCATAGCGTAGTGAAGGAAAAATTCCTCCAGAAAAGCGGGGTTATTTCTTTTCAGTTTATCATTTAAGTCAGCGCTGTTTAAGAGCTTTGGCCTCTGTCTGGGAGGTTTCCAGCAGACACTTTTTCTTCTCTGCATGTAAGGTTTCCTGATATTCCATCATGCATCAAAACCCACAGCTCTTCTCTTTGGGCTGTTTCAAGACAGGTAGGTGGGATGCTGGGACCACAGGTGGCGTGTTTCTTTCTTTGCATAAGGACTTGTCTCTGCATTTTAAACGGCAGCAGTAGTGCCAGCAAAAGAGAAGATGGCTTACAGAACTGCCATCTTTTCATCATACATTTCCAGGAAGATAACAAAAAGCAACATACCGTGTGATTTAACGTGTTAGTTTCATAACAAGCTTACCGCGCAAGTGCTGTTGTGAGCAGTAGTCGTACTCTCTCCATATAAAATTCCACTGGGGACTTAGAAGAAATTACGAGCAAGTGAAGCAGAACTGTCTTTGAGAAAGGGGTTGTTGCTCTTCTGAATGAAAATCTAAATAATCGAGAAAATATAACTTCTTCACAATTTTGAATGGTGTCACTGAAGTACTTTATATGTCACATTTTTATTATCTGTGATCATTTCAGTTGTGATAGTGAGTTCAGACTTCATGCCATTCCATGCCAACTCAAATTCTTCTCACTATCATTGTGGGGAAAAAGAACTATGAAGCACTAGGAAAAGTGCACAGATGACTCTCATTTGAATACCTATATCCCTATCCGAATGTATCACTAAGGGAAGTATGAATTATTCCTTCTGATGCCTACTTGCATAGAAAAAAGCACCATGTCTATGTAACAAATTCAATCTTAGTATGTAAAACGTAATTAATTACCTACAAGTGCTACCAATGAGTTTCCTAAATATTATTGTTTCTAGACAAAGAAGAAACTAGAACCGAACAATAGCTTGCTTCCTTAAGAAAGCATGAGGGCGTTAAAAGCCTTCTGTGACGTGACCAGATATGCGTGTTTTGCTGAAGGATGAATTTTACAAAGTGTAAAAATCACAGGTGCCTCAAAGAAAGCGCACCTCTCCCATAGTCATTAGCATTTTATCCACCGTAATCACGTGCCATTACTGCCTATCCTTGATTAAAGAGCTAGATCTTAATGTTTAAATGGTAGGAAATACTTAAGAGAAACATTGATGCTCCAGGGAAAATAGCTAAAACACCTTCAGCGCAGGAAAAAATCATCTTTATAGATTCCCATTATGCTTAAAGATTGTCAGGATGGGTTTTTAGGATGCCACATAATCGTGGAGTGCCGGAGCATATTCTAGAAGGAAAAAATGCATTTGCATTAAGACTAGTCTGATGCCGTGAGGGTCGTCTTGTTTGATGTGGTTATGCAAGTCCCCCGAATAACCGAGTTCCGCTGAGAATCTAGACAGAAGCTAGCTTTTATTCAAATAGTTTAAGAAGGTGCACAAAGTCTGAAGCATCAGGTCTTCATGGAAATGCACTGTAAAATGTCAGTCATCATTTCCGAGCTTTATGAAAAATAGATTGTGATTTGTTGTTCTGTTACTTCTGATGCCTGTTTCTGAAAGGCAAATGCTAAATAATTCTGCAACAAAGACTACCAAATGTGGCAATTAAAGCAGACTAATTGATGACATCAGGAAATTAAAATTTACTATGAGAATAATTATGAAAATGGTATTTATGCCTAATCCAACATTTTGGTTCCAACACAACACAAATCTATAGTCTGTGTCACCTGGTGGTTCCCGGACTTAACCCTGTATAAAAGATTAGTCCCTGTAGATTTTGTCTCGGCAGTCCTCTCATCGCCCAGTTTTAGCCACCACGCGCCCTCTTTTTTTCAATTCCAGTGAAGATTTAAGAAGGCACTGACAGCTTTCTGCTTAAACACTGAGGAAAATTTTTGGAGAAGAGGGATTGCTCTGGTTTTGGTTTTTACATTTCAGTGGTGCTAGAAGCTGGTGTATGGAGTTACCAGAGAGCAAGGTTCTTTGATTAAAAGTGAGGGAATAGGGTAAAACTAAGAGTAAATACAGTAGAATTAAGGGAATTCTCCCATTTCTGTTGCAATCAACAGCAATACTCCCTTCTAAATTCAGTACCCCAAATATTTCTCTTACTGAAGCGTGGCTTGAGCCTCTTCAAGTTGCAGAGTATTCTGCCACTATAAAGTAAAACATGTCAAGACGTATTTAACTTTAAACATGAAAAATGCAACAGAAAAAAAAATGTATTGCTGTTGGCCAGTGTTCTCGGTGTCCTGCTAAACTGACTCAGTGACAGTTACGGGGTCTTTGTGCTATGAAAATAATAAGATTGGAGTCTTAATTCATATTAGAGTTTTATCAAAATGTGAGTAGTAGATAAAAATTACTATTTTGTAATTTTCAGAATTCAGTTTAGCTCAGCAGTGAAGTCTTCAGGTATTCTGCCTGTGCTCCTCAGGAGGAGCTCTGAACCAGTGAAGAGATATCCTAAGCCATGAGGAAAGAAGACAGAGTGACTTCATGCCTTTTTCCCTTTTTCATTTGGATCTGCATGACAAATATTTCTGTACTCGCATGCCCCATCAACACATGCACGGTAATACGTTGCAGTAACTTACTTTTTTTCCCCAGCTTCTTAGAAAATGTTTTGGGTTTTTTTCTGATATGGAACTTGTACTTATAAATAGTGGATTTTTAATACATACATGCATACACATATATATGTATAAAAATATAATTGAAATTATAATAATTATAATTGCTTGGGAAAAATGCATTACATTCAGGTTTCCCTCTTTCCACAGAAATTTTGCAATGCTTAGGGATTTAGGTTTTTCCACAAGAACCAAGTAAGACATACTGGGAGATACACTACTTTTAGAAGATCGTATACTAAAGCAAATCAAACTGGAAGATATGTCCTTGCTAAAAAATTAAATGGAGAGAAACACTTGAAAATTTTAGCCCATTTTAAAAGCACATTCTAGTGCCTATCATTTTTGTAGTCATGAGTGAGAAGCCCATAAACAACACTTTCATTTCTGAACCAGTAACCCAGAACACAGCAGATTCTCAGCATAGTTTATGTCAGGAAATTGTCTCAGAAGGGACCGTGGAGGTAGCTACTATGCTAAAATGTAAAAGGAGAAATGGAGGAATAGGGCAAACCTCCATACAAAGATGCTATTGAAGGATTTTATTTATGTTTTTAATGGTCTGTCTTCTGCTTAAAGGATTCTAAATGCCTGTTAAGGATGATTTAGATACAAACACGTAATCTGTTGCATATTTCCGCTAAATTATTGACAAAAGATGCTTAAGAGGGCAATGCAGAAAAATAGCAGTGGAGCCATTCATTAATGTTTAACGTTTTCATTATTAATAATTATGTAACCATCACATCAATCTACCATTTGGCATATTTTATCATAGTATTGTCTCAAATCTCATTTATGAATGGGTTATAACTGAATAGTTATTTATGAATATTAGATTTGCTTAAATGGTAATTAACACAGAAGCTTGATAAAGGGGAGTCTGGTTTTCATTATTTCCATATGTCTCCCAGGATTTATTCTATCAAAATCCTAAATACAGGGGAATTACTTTCAGAGTAGTATCGATACCTTCACTGAAGTGCTAGAGATGGAAAGGGATCCTGTCAAAACATATTAACTTGATGGTAGGAGAAAAATGCTTCAGAAGAACTGTTATTTTAAAGATACTTTTAAGCAATTTTCCAAATGTATTTAAGTTAACGGAGATACTCTGGAACAAAACGCTCTGCAGAATGAGCTTGACTACCTTAGCATATTGCTAATTGCTTCAGCACATCTGCCGATGAGCACACAGCAGGCTGGCTGGAGCCTCCGTTGCTGAAGTTTGCCAAAATACCAATTCATTCTTTGTGTTGAAATGAAGCACAAGGAACTTTGTCAGTATGTTTGTTTGTTTTACTGTCTCTTCTGAAAATATCTTTTTTCTTCACAGCTTGACCGAAGCTGGATAACATCTTCCTCAGGAGAGCAGTTATGTTACAGTTATTTATACATAACCAGACAGTTTATTATGTACCCATCTGCACTCAAATTCTCATTGACTTTAGTGTGAACGTAGTGCACTGGGTGGCAGAGGGAGGTACCGCCGGTACTTACTTTCATTTTATCTGTCAATGAAAGCCATCACGTAAATGACATTATCTTTCTGGTATTTTTTCCATCCCAATGTTAGCCTTGGTCTCCCAGTTACATTCCAGCATGATTTTTTTTTTTCTTTTTAATTTAAATTCCCTCTGCAGTTTCTAATTGTCACAGCACTCCTGTTCTTGCCAGTAGCTGCTAAATAGCATGGCTGTACACTGCTCACTGAAACCCGAGAGCCGTTTTTCATTTAGTCATCAGCTGTGTTTCAGGTCTACAGTTTATTTACCATGGAATCTGAAGCATTCCCATAGAGTTTCTCCTATTGAGGGAAGCTTAAATCTGTATCTGTAGTGGAAAAAAATGCTTCTGATTTGCAATAAATTTAAAAATCTATTATGTTACTCACTTTGCTGGTAACCAGTTTAGTTCAACCAAAATCCTCTTTGCTGTATGTGATGCCTTTAAAAGCACTTGACAACGCCGAGATCAGTGCCAGGCATGCTGCCCAGGCACAATGCATGTTGTTTCCTTGTTCGGTGTCTTTCCCTGTAAGGTTAGCCTGTGATCCTCTGGAGTCAGGGACTGTCATGGATGGAAGAACATGGTAGAGTACGATTTCATGAGTATGCTTTCACGTGCATTGCCACAGCCTCGGTCTCCCTACCTTAGGACATGCAGTCTCATGACAGGGGAAGGGTTCAGGCATGCTGGCTCGGCCCAGACAGGGAGGATATCACCACGTTTTTAATGAGAAACTACTAAGAAGATGGGTAACACATGATGAAGTACCTGTATTTATACAAACAACTCCCTCGATTTCAGAAATATTACTTGAATTGGAACACGTTGCCAGGATCACAACCTTACGTTTGAAGTACACGACAAATATTAACACATTTATACTGTTAAATGCCTCATTGGTTTCCTACCCTGTCCACTCTTTTCTAAAGAAACACCTGGTAGTTTCCTCATGTGAATGTTTGAATGAATTGCTTTGTTTTTTCCTAATCTTTGGGATTTCTAAATTACAGATTGATTCAAATCAAGCCTGTAATACTTTGCCTATAGCTGAATATCTCGTAAAATCAAAGCTCATTTCAAATACTTTCATCCAGTCAATTGTTTTTCATTGGTCTCTAAATCATAGACATAATTTAAACAGGGATTTGTCTTTCATTCACTTTTTGAGTTTGACTGCTTTCTACCGAAATTTAAAGTCTCTTGTATTTAACAGTAAAGCAGAATAATATATTTTCCAGCTCTCAGTACTTAGTAGCAGTTTATTGTTGGTTTTCTGTTTGTTTGCATTTTAAAGTTCAGCAATTATGTGCAGAATTATTTGAAAAACCTTCAGCTTATAGCCAAGGACAGAAGGCAAAGAATGGAATAACTTAATATCATTATTTATGGCTGTTGTGCAGTGGTAATCGATGATGTGTATTTCAACTAATAAGAAGATAAATGTGTAAAGGAGACAGGAAAGTTAATAGCAGAAAAATAAGTTTGTCGTTTCCAAACAGATGTTTACGGAAAGAAAAATAGCTGCTTTTCTTCAAATAGGTGACATTTTGCAGAACTGCACATTCAGAGCTTGAAAGCAGGTGTGAACACGTTTAATGTTTCTTAATCCAAATTGTTTACACATTTTTAGAGCTGTACCTTTTGTCAGGCCTTTTGCAAGGCGGATGGCATGCAGTTATTCTCCTTTCACAACAGCTGATAGAGGCGTTATGTTTCCTCGCTTCTCCCTTCTCCGTGGCAAAAGACCTCCGTTCGGTTCCTGTCTGGTTTTCAGCGCACGCTTGGTTCTGCTGCATTGATACACACTTAGGTTTGACACCTGGCATGATAGGGAGTGGGATGAGTGCACCGCTAGCCCTGTCCTGATCCCTGTTACCCTTGCTGGAAAGGAAATGTCAGTTCCATGGCTAAAATACTGACGTCTCTGAATATCAGCTCGTGAGATGCAGAAGGCAAGGTGGTGTCTAAGTCTTGATGACTGAGAGGAGACTCAAAGAAGCTAGAAAAACTTCATGCCAGTGCAGTAGCAAGACTTTGATGCACTTCAGTGAGAGTGCCATCAAGGCTTGAAACTGAATGAACTGATGTTTGAATGAACAAATGAATAGGTGTTTATGTATCATATGCTAACATGTACAGTTTATGAAAAGTTATTTACAAAATATTTATTAAACTTTAAATCTAACACATGTTTAGGTGTTTAAATTTAAATCTTTAAATCTAACACATGTTTTATCTTTGCTCTACTGGACTTCAGAAATCATGATTCTAGCTACTAGGCTGTGTTAGGCTTCATTTTAGTTGAAGTTACTAGTTTTTCCAAATACAGTATTTTCTTGGACTCCTATGCCCAGAAATATATACAAGCACTATAAAAATACAAAATTTGTTCTATTTCATTATAAACAGCAACATCTACAACATATTACATGTCATTTCTGAGCCATAGATCTTCTGCTTGCCAGAAGTCTAAAAGCATGCCTCAGTCCTGATTGAACACAACTGTAATTTCATCAGGGGATGATGCTGAGATCCTCAACAGCAAGTGCGTAGCTCAAACAGTTTGTGAATGGCAGCCAATCCCTGTGATTACGTACCAGGACTGGAATTTAGCTCAGGACTGCGTAGCTATCCGTCATCTACCAGGCTTGTTCGTTTCGTAGGGGAAAGTTGCCAAAGGCACAAGAAACAGCCCTGAACTACACTGCGAAGTTACCTTAGAGAAACTGGTAAGAAAGAGCACTTGACTTAGCCGGGCAGGGATTAGTGCTAAAGTTTGGAATATAAAGTAACTGATCTCGCAGTCATTAATGAGGGGAAATTAAACAGACAAAGAAAAGGTTGCCTGACTAAGTACTGCACAGCTGGGTTCCCCGTAAGTTAGCAGCAGTGGGGTTGCAAACACACATTAAGAGGAACTGGCTGAGAGCAGCATTGCAGAACAGAGATTATTGGATAATTACGTTGATTTGTACCAGGAAAGAGCTTGCTTACAGAACATTTTAGTAAATCATCATTATCCATTCTGAATATATGTCGAATCTAAGGTGTGTACAGAGGCGAGAAGGGCCAGTCAGTTCATCTGAATCTTTGAAGCTAAGAAGACTGAATTATTTGAGTCCATTTACCAATATATTTTCATATCCATTTTCCCTGCTGAGAAAGTTTTAACCTGGTTTTTCCTCTAAAGAGAAGGAAACACAGCTGTCATTTACAGTAAAACCATGAAATCAGAGAGGATCTTGCAACCAGGTAAGATCCATTTTCAGCCTCATACCCAACCAGGCGACTTCAGCTACAAGTTCACAGCATCAGCCCAGCTTGGACAATGGTCAGCCACAAAGGTAAGCTTCCTTCTCTGCTCACTTTGCTCTTCTGTTTAGCAGCACGCTGTTTGCCCTATACCAGGTTCTGGAGAGCCCCGGCAGTGATTACATCTCCTGAGGTGCAATTTTGACTAAGTTTTTCCCTTAGTTAGGGACAACTCAGATTGCTTCTAATACCATTTAACAGATGAATATCACCACCTTTTTTTTTTTTTACCAATCTGAAGCTGCAATTCAGATTCCATCTGCTATAGACTTGATTAAAAGCTGTGGTGGAACCCTTTTTTAGGAATTTCATTTTTTCTGTTCTGTTCTGAATCTTACCACACCACAATACGTGTACATCATTTAGCTCAGGTACAGAGCATAGCCTTAAATTAATACAGGTTCTGAAAGAATGTCATATTACAATAATGTTATTTTATTAACATTAGCTTTCTAAGAGGCTAATTTTCTATCTGTTTTCATATCCAGCTTGGCCAAAAAGTACCTAAAACATACGTGGAAGATGAGGTAGATTCTTCAGAAAATTACTAACTATGCTGCCACCTAGTGAATCTGTACTGTCTCTGATAATATTTTTGTTCATAAAGAGATTTAACTCCTTTTTTTGAGGGCAGAAAAAGCTTTGGTTTAAGAACTTTTTCAATAAAATAAGAGGCTAGAAATGTATAAAATGCATTACAATTTTCTTTAAAATTTGGTTTAAAATAGCCATATACAACGATTGTAAAATGCTAGTGCTTTGAGCTTGGGCACTGCTGTTAATCATTAAATATCCTTTTCTTGTAGGATCATCCTACAGAATTCCAAGAAATCATAATCCTAAAGTCTGAGCCACTGTACATGTAAGCATCTGGTTTCAATCTTTGTGTTCTCTCTAATGGTTAAAATGTCACCATTTTACCAACTGTCCTGGGTTTGTTCCTACACAACTAAAGTAAATGCACTTGCCATTTACTTTAATTGAACTGGGTTCTTCTGTAGCTGCATGACTTAATCCATATGTTTGCCAAACTGTTTTTAATAGAAATCATCTGCCCAACAAGCATATCAGCCCCTGTTTGCAAACACTTTTTTAGGGAAGAAAGACTGCTTGGATTTCATCTAAGAAAATCACACATTCAGCAGGCATTTATTTTTGTCTGCTGTGCATCTTAGTGCAGGAAAATGCTGAGTAAAATGATTATTACTGGGAAACAACAGCAGCTGATCCACAGTGAAATCAGTTCTTGCTGACAGTAATTGTCATTCCATAAGGAAATCCGCGGCGTAACCCCTTGTCAACTAACATTTAGAGTCTTTCCCAGATAAGTGAACAATTACATAGCACCTGTGCAATCTTAATGCCCTGTTCAAATCCTAGAAATATGTCCTGAGACTCCTTATCCTATACACTTATTCTCCCTACACCATATCAAAATAAGCCTAGAAAAATAAAGACAATTGGTCGATCATAGGACTACGTAATATACATTTGTTTCAGGGCCAATTTTCTTGTTTCCAGCCCGCAGTTGGGGTTGCCTCTTGTTTGCTCTTTGTCTCCATAAAATTCTGTTCCGCTTTTGCAAAGGGGAGTCTGCTGTGGCTGCTGAAGCTGGAGCTAATGTGTCCTGGAAGACTCACACCAGGCTGTTCCACAGCCTGGTAGTCCCACCACCCTCAGACTGAAGATGGTCTAAATCCAGTTCATCTATTTCCTAGACGAGTCACTGCAGACTGTCAATCTATATTTTTCATTTAATAAAGGACAATCAGAATGAACAAGGAATAGGCGGAGCAGGTCTAAAATGCTGGGAAGTTAATCCAAATTTGGATGTCATCAACCCATCTCATAATCCTATTTGAGGTCAGGTGTGTAGCTCCACAGGCCAAGTTTCATCAAAGCATACACCAGCATAGACACATCTCTGGCTCACAATAAAAGCATTTCATACTGGAGATACATATGTAACCTATAAGTATTGTAAGGCTGATTTTAAGTGTGTCTACAGTAAGTTAGCAATCAGGAACAGGGGAGTGTAAGCAGCCTGAGATTTAACAGTCTGAAGCCCGTGTAAGATAGGAGTTTACATGTAATCTAGAGAGGAGTGATCCAATACTTTGCAACCCCTGTGTTTTATTTCCTGAATATCGCCATACCAATCTAAGTGCTTTTGTATAACCGGAGATGTTTGTTTAGTCTTAGGGCTGTGTTACACGCAGGTAGCCCTACTGGACCTAACTCTGAGTGCTTAAAACTTTCCATTAGGGCCAGATTTTTAGGGAAGCAGACTATTTTGGGTGCTGAAGTTTCTGGAATATTTGGCTGGCAGCAGTGATAGCGGGAGTTAGGCTAAATGGTCAGCCTTGCTTTGGATTGATCATAGCAGTCGTGCAGCTCAGCGGTAAGAGTCATCAGCTGCAAAAAAGCGTATTCAGGGTTGCCAAATCCAGCTGTGCAACAGCAGTGAGGCTGCCGCAGCTCCGTGCCCCCAGGGCTGACCAGTAGTACGTGTCCCCAGTAGGCACAGGCATACACACATCCCCAGTAGGTGCACACACACACGTACACAACATATATATACATAAATACACTGCCAGCCACACATATCAATGCAGAAACCATAGCACTTGCACAAGCACCAATGACCTCATCCTGTTCCCCTCTCTGGCTGATCCAGATGTTGGTCTGTTAGTGGGAAACATACATGTATATATACAGTGTGGATCCCTCCGGTAGCTGGGCTTAGGTGCAGACCACCCAGTCTGCATTTCTCAGTCTCGCCAGCTGCTGGCACCTGGGCATGGGAGCCCCTTACACACCCCAGCACACACACGCACTTGTGGATGCCCCCAGTAACTGAGCTTAGCTGGTGAGTCATGCACCCGGTCATGCACCCGAGTCGTTGCTCTCCCCGTTTGTCTCTTGCACAGACACTCACACCCTCCTCTGGCTCCCAAGCCACTTGCCCTGCTGGCACCCAGGCACAGGGCCCTGTGATCCGTGGTCCCACTCCAGCTGCTGGCGCTTAGACTCCCATATGCGTGCACACACACACACACACACACACACACACACACACAACACAGAGATGAAAATAATTAGCAGTGGAGCTGAATGAGAAGTTCAGGCTGCGCTGATGAGGTGCAGGGCACGGCCAGAAAATGCATCTTTATCTCACTAAGCCTGAAGAGCATTTGATTTTCCGGATCAGATGTAAAATGGAGATCTTGAGCGCTTACAGTCTTTGAAGTACTTTGTAGTTCTTTTTTTGTAAGAGTTGTTACTAATCATGATATCCTAGAATTTTTCCTAACAACCGGTAGAGTTATTTTTCATTTTATTTCTGTTAAAGAGTATCTGTGGTATTAAGAAATATTGAAGAGAAGCTCTTGTGAACAAAGGCTGCTCTTTTCTATTCAAGGTAGCTAAAAACAGGAATAGGAGAATGAGCAATTCTTATGTAGTTTGTCAAACATTTGGGAACCTTCAGTACATAATGTAAGCTCTTCTAGACCTGCCACTTTCCAATAGGCAATTATCTGCTTTTATTTCTGGTAAATCACTAGCAGAATGCGGTATGTAATCCTAAAGGTAGGATTATATGACATCCTGAGAACCAAAGACATGGTTTATAATAATCCCATAGAGTACGACATTCATTTCCCACTTTAGAAAGACTTTAGAACTACTTTTGTACTTCAAAAAGCCATCAATTAGCAGCAATAGGCAAGCAGCAAGCCTAAGCTACACCACATTCACTGATATCTCAGTTGACTATGAGTTACTTCAGAATGCATCCACAGTAATGCTATTTTATTAACAGTAATGTCTGACATATTTTCCCTAAGATGCAGTTCTGCAGGTGCATAACTTCTAAGGATAATGCGCACTTGGCCACACTATCACTGTTCCCTTGAAAGATATATATAGTGATATACATAAAGGTCTTGCTCTAACAGTATGAAGCCACATCACTGCATAAACCTGCTGTCTTTTTTCGTCTTCCAAAAATATGATCAAATTTTATCTTAAAAATAAGAGTACCTCCAGAATCAACAACAACATCTGGGCAACACTTGGCAGCCAAACAGAAGAAGCAGTTGACTGCTGGAGGTACTGCAAGTATAAAGTCCTGAAGGAAGATGAGTCTTGTCTGGGTGAGACATTTGGATTGGCCACGGTGAAGTTTCAGTGAGGACTGCATGGACATTCTAGTACAGCAGAGCAATATGCTTGTCACCTTGAAGATGCCAGTCATATAATTACCTAGCGATGTAATTTAGGTGGTGTTTGTGCAGATTCCTCCACAGGAATGGAAAGGGAGAACAATCAATCATGTGAGATCACTTTCTTGGTCAGTCAGACCTGACAGAAGCCTTTCTACGCTGAAAATGCACAGAGGAGGCTGAAGGGCAGGTAAACCAAGGCAGAAAGAAGGCTAGTCCTTCTCTGGTGAAAGCACGTAATTGAATCCAAGCCATATTACTATTTCTAGAAAGTCCTTCCAGGGTCCGTAAAAGCAACTTTTGCCAGGGGTGCCTGGTAATGTAGGCCCAGTGCTACTATTCTGAGAGAAAGAAGAGGGAGAAGGTCTTTGGGCCATATAGCTCAGGGAGATATCATTGCAAGTTTTCTCCTGATTACGGTCAAGAGATGGAAAGACATGGCAGAAATCAGTATTGGTATAGCAGCTCAGATATGGCATTATCTAGGTGAAATTTCCGGGTAGGAGGATCTGTGTTTAGCAAGACTTACATGAATAAGAAGTGTTCAGTGCCACATCAGATGGAGGCACGTAAGGCAGGGGAAGGGTTAGAGAGGAAAAAATGGGGGACCATTACATGTTTTCCAGAAGGTTCTCAGACTATTCACACTTTCCATATATCACATTTCTTCATTCCCTAACCATAAACTTTTCTGTCCCGTCTCCTTGGACTGCCTCTTTGCTCTTCTCCTCAGCCTTAAGAATCCTCAGCCACTCCTGTGCTATCCAATCTTTTTGTAGCTCACCAAATATTCCTATTTTTACACTCTGCTCCTATCATTTGCCAGGTGCTGGATGCCTGATAAGGGTCATGTTATCATCACAAAAGATGGGCAGTGAGGTGGGAGGGAGAAGCATTTAGCAGCTACGTTTTTATACCTCTGCAGGCAGTCCTTATGTCAGAAGAGACATCACTGATGAGGAATCAGAACAAATGCCTATTTCTAAAGGCCTAAAGGGAGCACAGTGAGGTAGATACTAACATCATTCACCAGCATGGTCCCACCTGACAACCTTCAGGTTTGAAAGGCCAGAGCTACCTATACTGAAATGAAAAACATAGCGACTCTCCTTCTGATGCTGGAGCTACAACAGAGTACTTTTATGCACCAAAGATGTGTATTGTACCCCCTGCAGTTTGCAGTGACATGAATGGAGCGGCAACAACTTTTGAAATTCCTAGAGGGTGCTGTGACCTGAGCCTGTCATCTTACTAATGCCTTATTATTTGTGCATGCTTAGGCACTCAATAAGCAGAACACCGGAATTGCTGAGTTTTGTATGAGACACCACCGCCCCACACATGCACACAAAGCCATCCAGTTGTCCTGCTGAAACACTGTGCTTTTGTGCTACAAAACCTGAAAGGCCTCTCACCATACTATTCCACAGAGCTTTACAATGTACTCTGTAATTTTCTATGCAGCCTTAAAAAAGCATTGACCAAATTTTGAGATAAATACAATAATTATTGTAATTCAAGTCTGTACTGTACATGGGACAAGCAGGAAGAAGAGGTCACTGTTGTGAGTACAGAACAACCGTACACCCTGCTCCCCATAAGCAAGAATAAGTGTGGAACAAGAAAGAAATGGCTTCTGTCTGGTGACCTGGTTAGGTACAGAAGATTTTTAAATGCACAGGCAAGAATGATCCCTTCCTGCTGTAAGCAATATTCTAGTTATGAGTAAAAAAGACTCAATGTCTATCACAGAAAGTTAAACAAAATAATTCTAATGAAAACCAAATCTGACCGGATTCCCATCCCAAAAAGAAGGAGTCCCATCCAGAAATCTGGCAGACCAAGGAGTCTTGTCTGTGATCTTCTCAGAAATCTTTGCATAACAAGTAGGCTCTGCTTCTTTTTTTTTTTTAATGTTACCACACTCCATGCTGATCCTGGCATCATCTCCGTACTGCAGTATCTCAGTACCCTTTTCCAAACCACAGGCAGGCAGAGGTGTCTGGCAAATAAAGCCTAGTCCAGCCCCACATAGTAATAAAATAAGAGCAACTAATGCTGGAAGGACACTTTTTTTCTTATCATTCTTGGGAGACTGTGTTGGATTTTTTCCTGCGGTCCCACATTGCAGGGCAGATGCAACTTCGCTAAGCAAACACTGTGGTGACAGCTTTGCAAAGACCATTGTTATGAAGTTTGTTCAAAAGAAAAAATCATCACCTCTTCCCAAAAGACAAGGAGACCAGTGGTGTATTGCTCTATATAAGGCACATTTTGAGGGTGATGTACCCTCAAATTTAGAGTGCTTTCAACTGCAGAGAAAGCTTCCCAGCAGGACATGGTATCTAGTCAGCACCCAGAGATTTGTAGGCAATTTATAACTTTGCCAATGCAGGCATTTTTTTATTGAGGTGGAAAAGGCATGTTTTAAATACCAAGACCACCATCCTGCCAAATTTCAAGCCATCTTCTTTTAATGTCTACTTCTTTGCAAGCACTGAAACAAGCCTCCCAAGGAAGTGGCCATGGCCCCAAGCTTTCGGCATCTGAGAGGCATATGGAGAACAGTGTTAGACATATGGTTTAACTGTTAGGTTGCCCTAAAAGTGTGGAGTCAGGAGTTGGACTTGATGATCCTTGTGGGTCCCTTCCAGCGCAGGGTATTCTGTGATTCTATGACCCAAGTTTACTTTCTGAAGCAGCCATCAGTGTTTTACAAAGTGGGATTTTTTTTTAACTTAAAATAAATTTAATCCCTCATCTGATTTTAACATAAGGAATATTTGGGGATAGAAATTACATATGTACAATGTTTTCCAGATATATAATTACCAGAAAGGGTTTATGAAATGTTAATTACATATGCTGTCCTTGGGCTGAAGGTGAATCACAATTTCTGATAAACTGGTAACTCAAAGCTGTAAAAACACGGAAGTCTGAGCTAGTAACAAATTGTTTTGGCTGCAGTTGTTGTCTTAGTATGCATATAAATAAATAAATAAATAAAAGCAGCTCACTGAAATTATAGCAAAAACAGTTAATGCATAATTTTGCATGGAGTGAGGAAAATGTCAGTCATAGAAAGGATAACTGGCAAGTGTCCTGCATCAAAGCTTTAGCAAGTTGACAGATGGTTTACTTAATATTTTCTTTTACCAGTCTACTGTAACTGTGACCGTGTATGTTAAGAATAAATGTAACTACAACTATTGCTTCATGTATAGCTTTAACTATAGCTACTGATACAGCTGTCAAATTAATCTCCATTCTTTCAAGCAACAGTTTATATTCCTTTTATTGGAGGAACATAACTTAAAAGAAAGCTCTGCTCTGGGAATACTTAAAGCATCTGTATTTTAAAAGTTAGGTCTTCTCTCTCTCTCCGCTTACTCAGTAACATAATTATCAGGCTACCAGACACAGTTTATACCACTGAAAGATTAGATTTGCTCTGATGCAGATTATTTTAGTGTGGGTTGAACTTTTCAAACAAAAGTAAGGGAGAAAATCTATGCCCACTGAAATGCTGTTATCAGCTGCCATGATTTCACACCAAGATGAGCAACTTCACCACTGCTTCAAGGTGTTATATGCTTAACTCCTAGACATATTATTATGCCATAAAATCCCTAGTTCTGAGAGAGACATCCAGGTTCCCTATTCAATGAACGTACCATGTTGGGTATCAAATGAGGGGATCTGTGTAGACTTCTGTCAGAATATTAAAATCAGCAGCTTCATACTGCTCGTGGCCAAACTCGGCTAGAACATTCTGACCAGAACATCCCTCCAAGCAGTTTTCCTGTTCCCGGCCCTGGGAACTGCCCCAGTCTGTCTTATAGCAGAGTCTTCCTTTCTCTTCTCTTCCCCCAGATCAATAGCGTCTAGATGTATTTCTCTAGGGTGTCTTGGGATCCTAGGCAAGTGTCTGCAAGGCAGAAACCATCAATTTTGCCTAGCAACTACCAGCATCAGAGCCACAGGCAAGATGCCTTGACACCAAGGTTGCATGTATAGGCAAGACTGATGCCATTTTATTGCTCATCAACTACAAGGTGCAATTGCTACTGGCTCAGACCAAGCAGCAGAAACCAGTCTGTCCCTTTCTGAGCAGGCTCTGAGCCTGCAGTCAGGCTGTGGGAGCCCGTAGTCCAGGAACGGTGAGGAGCCAAACCGGAGTGATGGGAATACAAACTGTTCTATGTGGTGCATGAGGCGTGGTCATAGGGACAGTCCCAGGGCCTTGCTTAGCACAGCAGCGTAGATGGTCTTATCTGTGCCATGGAGACTACATGGTTTTACTTCAGTGTTGCCACACTAGAGTCCAAAGTCTCAGCTGTAATCAAAAATAGCCCATGATAGTAGTATTTTATTAAGTAAGAACTGTCAGCTACACATAGTACAGGGGCTAGTATGACACTTCCAGTCCTTTTCTCCCTTATCTAACACAACTTCATCTGAAACCAGCATAGTAGAGTATGGCTTCATTGCTTGCTTCAAGAAGAGCCGAATGTGAAGCATTTTTGCTAATTGACAGCGGCAGTAAAATGGGATATTTCACCAGAGCAATTACACATTGTATTTTAAACAATATTTATAAAATAAGGGCTGGTTTTCTGCCAGGAGAGGATTCAGCAGACAGGTACAAAAAGAGAGTTTATTTTTTTGCTTGGAAATCTGTGGAAGCCAGCAGTTTATTATTGCTGTTGCTTTCAAAAGTCATAAGGGTGCCCTTCAACCATACCATATATCAGAACTAGAGGAAAATAGCTAGCAAGAATTCGCTGTCAATAAAAACCACAATAAAGCCCCTGTTTTGTTACCACCTGCTTATGTTGAATAAGGCTGTTAGCTCCAACAGTGTTCTATGACACTTTTTATTATGCTGAAATTCTATAGAATTTGATCGCTCTTTGGTCAAAAGGAACAATACATGTAAGACATGCTTGGCACAAAGGAGCACGTTAACATTCTTGGCTATGGAGGAACTTTTAAAAACAGTTTTGTTCTACATTGTTCTGGTAGTTTTTGAACATTTGAAGTTGTTTCTTTCGTTCCTGTTTTCCTCAGCCATGAGTATTTCATTTGTGCTATTTCAGCCCATGTACTAGGGTCAAATTTCATGTTCTCACTCATCCAAAACTTCCTTTGATTTCAAATCTTTTACTTTATCCTTTCAAATAGGGAACAACAGACAGTTATTTCCAAAAATTCCTGCTGTAAATAGGATTGCATAACAATATTACATACATACACACAAACAGAGGCAGCTGGAAGGACTTTCAGGGGTCTCTCTTCTGAAATTTGCTGTCTGTACAGCAAAGAAGGTTGAGGTGGTTGTGAAACAGTTTAACTAACCCAGTTCATAGCTCAGTATCTTAAAGTAATGCAGAATTAGCTGTGGCTTGCTTCATAATTCACTAGCCTAGCAGGGACATGCATTATTGAAATACTGATGAAAAACTGTTAATCTCTTTGGAGCAGTTTGGTGTAATTCTTTAATGTCAAGAGAAAGAATCAAAACTGAGAATGTAGATAATTATTTCCTCTCAGTAAAACTGGATTTGCAGGCAGCTTTGCAAAATATAATTGATAATATACCTTGTATGTTTACAAGCATTTATAAAAACAATAGAATAAGCGTGACAGAAGTATTGCTGTATGGCAGCATTTGAAACTTCATGTAGCAGTCACTACTAAAAGGGCAGCAGTCACTACCCTTTGATTGCCTTAATTACATTTTTAATTACATAAATACCAACAGTCAGCACTGATTATTTTTAGCCCTTTAAGACATAGCTGAGTTTTAGATACTTCAGGGCCATAAAGATATATTCAACCATCTAACCTTAACATCTGTATATCATTGGCAATTAAGAACACTTAGTTGACATAGGGCAGGGCAATGTGAAGGGCAAAGCAATCCTGAGGTTGTCGGATTTTTCAATTACAAAAAAGAGGACACAAATAATTGTCGGGACCCATTTCGAGGCTGCTTGTGCAGCTGTACTTTCCCCACAATCTCCCCGCCCCACACCAGGCAGCAGGATGAAAGTGCTGCTGAGCTTTCCCCAGGTTCACCCAGGACCCAGAACACAGGCTGGAGGGTGAACCATGGCACCTGTGGGTTGTACCGAATGAAGAGCAACCCACCTCCGTGTTCTGCAGAGATGCGAACAACGTTTTTACAGCCACAGCGAACCTGTCCTGTGCTAGACTATGCTCTAGACATAGCCTATCACAGTGCTGGACTGACATGAGCTGTGACAGGACATCTGAGCTCCAGCACTACAGCATCCCAGACCTCATGCTGTGGCCAGACAGAGACTTGAGATTTTGAGGATGTTATTAAAGATCCTAAACTCCCAACTAAGGCAAGAAGATATGAAAAAAGAAACATCTGTCTGCACTTATAAGGAATACAAGATTTGCAAGTGTAATGTGAGAAATTCTAAACACCAGCAGTCTTAAATAATTCAAGTTGCCTAGTAATGCCGATTTCCCCCTTCGCCCCTCATCTATTGCTAAAGATTATCTCATCCACATGAAAATGGTAATGAAACCTGTCTGCCCACCAGAGTCCAACAACTTAAGCGAAACTAACAAAGAGTGTTTAAGCCCTGGCTTTATATTAAAGTGGCTACGAATGCATTCTCCTCCACTGACTGTATGAGACCGGGGAGTAACGAGCTGCCCAGCAGCAGTAAGACGCAGCCGAAGTACTGACTTCCTAAGTGACTCCCCCAGATATTTCTGCTACAAACATGCAAATGGAGCCCCACAGACTCACATCAAGCCTAAAGACTGAATCTGTTCTGCATTGACTTTGGATCTGATGAGCACTCAGTTTTCGGAAGACTGAGCCTGAGCAAACAGTAGCAGCAATATTACCCTCACAAAAACAGCAAAACCATGGTACCAGCCACCGCCCAGGACTCCGGAAGCAATAAGGCATGGGTGAGATGAAATGTCTGGAGGATCCCAGAGGCGAGCCATCCCCTAACTTGCGGGAAGCCCTGCTTTCCCTCATTCCCCTCTTAGCAGACATTCCTACCAGTGTGATTTGTAAGAAGTGCCGCAAATATGGAGATCAGTGTGACTCACCCACTCGGCATCTAAAATTTTGGTCAGAGTCCTTGTGGAAAACAGACGTGGTAATTTCAGGTATCATGCCTAGTGTGCCAGTGATCACCTACTGCATAGCTAAACTGGCATTCAGGAGTACCCAAACAGCTTAGTTTTAACAGCCTTCCAGCCGAGAAACAATAAGCAGCTGGAAGTAATGCTTCACATCAGGGCAGCTCTTTCCAAAATGACTGTTTGTCTACATCTTTATTTAAACTGGGCACGAGTTCAATAGATATTTTAAGCCAACACTGTTACCAAAATGATGAACTCTTCCCCCATAAACCCCTGGTAGCTCATTGCCACCTTTGCACCACCACCTCCCTTTTATCAGCACAAGTATTTCTACGACTGTATGATGAACCAGACAGGGGACCAGACATGACAGAAATCTAACCGTCTTCTCAGTTTTCAGTGGTGTTGGTCCCCTGATCCGGCTCGTATGGCCACAGAGCATTTGTGCTGGCAGGAGGGATGGGGGCAGTGCGGGCAGGAAAATGAGGCGGCATCAGAGGGGACAGGCACAGCTTCTTTCAGTGTCAGTGGCTTGTTTCTCAACACCCCCCCTGCCCCAATGCTTACATCAGCTGAGCATCAGAGCATCCAGAAGGGAGCTGCCAGGCAAAGGGACTGCATAGGGCTTTTTCTTTAATCAAATAATGAGAAAAGGAAAGAGGATTTTTTTTTTTTAAATGCCATGAATTAGCATAAAGTTTTGGACCAAAAAGCATATTAATCTCTGAAAGTTTTTTGATTCTCTACTAAGCATGGTTTCCATATCACAATGTCTCTCATAAGTGCCCAGTTTTAAGTATTCATCTAGGCTGTCTTTGACAGCTACATTATTAACATCTTACAGTATGTCCCTGAAGAGTAATATATCTAGTAACAGATACCGTGAAACATAGGAGTAACAAATCCCGAGCAGTTTACTTACTTCACATAAAGTTAATATAGTATTTTTAATTAGCTCTTGGGTGTTTGGGGAAATGGTTATTCTGGTCTTCCATTCAAAAAGGAGAACAAAGTCATTTTAATAGGTTTTCTTGCATTCTGATTACAAATGCTATGATTTTATGGTGTCCATAAATACTTATTTGAGTGTGTATGCCTATCTTTTTACTACTGCATCCATAAAAGCTTACTAATATATCTGTGTGTGAGTGTATGTATACTGGCTCTGTGTGAGTAAGCTGTCTGTGCTCTCTTTTGGTCTGATCCCAAGGATGATGCAAATGAGAAAACAGTGACCAGGGACATTAATAGAATGATGTCGTTATGTATTTATGGAAAGAATAATTATTTCAAAATGGAATTTTCCTGGTCAGAGAAGGATGAAATGCAGAATATGGCAACATTGACTGACTGTCACAGAAGCACCTTTGTGCCATTCGCTGGGTAGAAAAGTGCCTACGTTGTTAAAGCTGGCCAATGTGACTTTGGGCGAGGGGGAAGATCTTGGTTTACTGCTTATCCTTGACTGCTGAGCCATGCATACCAAACTATGTTTTATTGCATTTGGTCAGTGTGTATAACTAAATACAATGAATTTGCAATGTGTGTAGCTGTTTGGGATATGCATTTGCTGAAAATTATTAGCATTTTAACAGTGAAATGATGTTTTGACATTAGCACTCTACTTAAGACATATGCAGAAGAATTTCACACCTCTTTTGGTGTTGCATTGCTTCAGACTGACTGTCTGCAATGCAAACAAGACCTACAGTCAGAAAGGATTTATTTATAAAATGTGTAGGTTTAGAAGTCACAGAATGAGTGAACAAAGATAAATCAGTGAACCCTTACATTTTCCCATATACACTGTAGCCACCTGAGGGTGAATCACAAAGCTGATTACTTTTAGCTATTTTGGAAAACATGTTCGACTTCATTAATTCACTGTACAAGCATAACATGAACATTATGTGGTTTTTTTGAATGCACTGTATCTATCTACCTTCAGCCTGGAGTGAGGTGTTTACTTTCCCTTGAGTTGCTCATCCCTGGCCCCTCTCCTGGAGAAGGCATTTCGGCTGAGGTCAGGCCTTTTCTGATACCCCATCCCCTCCAAATGACTATCCCACCGCAGTCTGTAAGGGTTGACAGCCTGAAGGTGTAAAGGATATTCCCAAATCCCTGCTCAGCCTAATCTGAAGCAGGGATTTAAGAGCAGTTTTAATGTATTCTATGTGCTAACCAAGAGGCTTTGGGGCAACTGAAAGTGAATCTCCAAACTGAGAAGTTCCTGTTTACACAAATACTTCAGATGTCCTGAAAAGTGTAGATTACAGCAATCAACTGGCATGTGGGCTCAGTAATTGACAGGCTGTCTAAGCATACAATCTCAATCTACTTTTGGACTGGGAAACTTATACCATTGTCACTGGAACAAATGGTTATACCTGTATAGGTCCTTACATGTTTGGGTTTTGTTTGTTTTTTCTTTTTTTCAAGGCATCATACATTAGCATAGCTGAAAAAGGGACAAAAAGCAAGATGTATCAGTCTTCTGAAGTGGGCTTGTGAATTCTTTTACTTATGTCATGGTTACACTGTTGTAACAAAAGCAGCAATGGGAGCTTATGGATGTTCAAATTCCCTACATGCCTATTTCCATTTTGCAGATAGAGTTTATTGATGATCTTTCCACTGATGGTTTCAGTGAAAGTTCTTGTATCAGATGTGTTTACATGACTTCTTCAACTGGATGTGATAAGGAGAGAGTAACACGCAGGCAGCGGGCAGTAATGACCAGTTTGGTATGGTAATACTCTTAACTGTAAGGCTACAACCTGAATAAATGGGCTATCTATGCCCTAAACATCAATGAACTAAAGAAATGCAAATACCCTGTGGGGACATCTATTTTGGATCAGTAACGGATTACTTAGTTCATCCTTTAGAACATCCTGTACATCAAGAGTTTGCGCTAACGGATGCCAAATTAGTTAAACTGCTGCTTCTAGTGTATGAAATAGGCCTATGAGACAGCCTTTCTTGTTTTTACCATCTACCTCAATCATACCCACCTCACCTGGCTTTGTATGCCAACACAATTCCTTAACACAAAAAGCTATGACTGACTGGATCCATCATTATGAATTAAGAGTACAAAACAAAAAATGTGCACCGTGAAATGTGTTAAAACTTAATTATTCATCCTCGTCTCCATACTCGTGTGATGGATAAACTGGAGGAGGAGTGCTGTCAGTGGTTAGTAACCATATAATTCAGCAATCCTCAGTCATGCTAAAATAGCAATCCAGAAGTGCTAGGCAGCGGCGCGCAGCGCTTAGCAGTGGTGTTCCGCTCTTTGACTCGGTCAGTCCTAAAATAAATTGGTATCTGTTACTGAGGAGGTGCGTGACTCCTCCTGCCCAGGGGTGCCCTGCCCAGCTTGCTGGGGGAGGAAGGAAGGGCTAGTGCAGGGGAGACCGGCCATGCCCCCAGCCACTCCACAGCTGTCCATCTTCAGCATGAGCCAAACAAAAACCAGAGGTGTCCATGCCTGAGCTAGTCAAACCTGGTTCCTGTGCTTTAAGCGCATTTACTTGCTTTACTCTTCCAAAGTGCTGATGAGCTTGCGAGCGTCCTACTAATTATTCATAAGGTATAGTCTAGTTTTCCCAGTTATGCATTGAACACCTGAAAAGGGACAGCTGGACAGGTTCTCACTGGCTGGCCAAAACTGATTGCATGCAGTCACTTGTCTTTACCAGTGTGGGCAGTTTGTTCAGTTTCAGGGTTTCCTTGTATGTCTTCCCAGTAACTCTCACTCCTCTACCTGGCTGATTCAGCCAACTGATCAAATGCCAGGACAATTCAAAAAACTTTGTTGAGGTTCTTGTTTCTTTGCTGCCTGGTAAACATTTCTGGATCTAGCTCATAGACCTTTTTGAGGTTGATCGGCTATCTCAGACATCTGGCCATGCCTGATGATGGTACCTTTCATAGAGACTAGTGAAGATCCTTCTCAGCGAGAGGTCAAATCCTGACTTTGGGCATGACTGAGTCACTGTTTGAAAGCAGTCTTGCGTTGATGTAAGACTTGTTTTAAAGAGATGCGCAATTGTTTGTTGCACTCCCTGTGAACCTGGAAGGGCAGTGCAAGTAAGGAGCTCTCTGATGGACAAATATTTTACATACTTTTTCCACTTTAAAATGTATACCAACTGTACTGGTGTGTTGCTTCACTGTTTAAAAGTGCTGTGTAGATCACTTACTTGCTGGGAAAACCATGTAAATGCTGTGTATCAGGTAGTTCCACATGGGAGCCCCAACTTATGTCGTAGGTCAGCTATGCAGACTCACTTAAGGATATGCATTGTTTTCTAGATGTTGCTCAGGCTAAAAAGTTTTCTGTATCTGTCCCTTAGGAACAACAGAAAGCAGCTTTGTCAAACATTAGTGCCTTTGAGGAACTGCCAACTGAACCACTTATAAATCTCTACCAACCCTTTTTCATGAGAATAGACTTGGTAAGCCCTTATTTTCAGCTACCCTTAACCATTTTTTGTAAGGTCACTATGACTGTCTGCTGGTTCAGCTCTCTGAACTGATTTATGATTCTAAATCAAGAGTGGAGCAAGCAAATAATAGAACCTTGCACCCATCCTTCTCAGTAATTAATGGATTTGCCTCCTCAATATGTGTATTCTACATCTTATTAGCATGTGTCTTACTCACTAGGAAAGCTTGAATGGGCTTTGAATGGGAGCAAGAGTAACCTTGCAAGAAGCAGAGCCAGTATAAGTCAAGTAAAATGATTTGAGGGAAAAGAGATGGGTTCATATCCCAGTTTTTATTCGGAGGTGGAATAGTTGCTACTTACAGTTTGGGTTTCTGGCCTAACTGTATAAATCAGTGCTCCATTAAGATAGAAATCTTCATAGTTGTAATACATTGTTTATCTCTAGTCTTGCTAGGTCAATCTAGGGATACGGTTCCACCATCATTTTCACCCAACTGGCCAGGGAGTTGGTTAAAGGCAACGGTCCAAACCCCACTCATACCAAAAAAATTATGTTTTCAGCTTAGCCTGAACTGTTGATTGCATGATCACACAGACAGCTGCAAAGAAGGGGGCTGGATTATGACTGTTGGGATTTAGGCTGCTGTGGAATCACACTTAAGCAGGGCTTAAGCATCAGAGGTCTCCGCACTGCTCAGTGACATGAGCTGGAGTCCTTTGCTAAGCTAAAAAACAGTGACATGATCAAAAGTACTGATGGTCCTGGTGACAAATTTGTACTTCTGAGAAAAAAAAAAAAAAAGAAAAATCAGTGTGATATCACTTACAAGAAGAAACTACTTCTTTTCTTCAGTTTTCTGAAGCAGTCCCTGTGCTGTACTGAAGACCTTCATCCCGATTGTTTTCTTTGTGGTATATGAGATTTCATTTTTGTGATTCATTAATTGTTATCCTTTACCTGATTTTTTTCCTGTTCTCAATATCCAGTAACCTTGTATTTTTAATTTGACACAGTTTTCTTGAAGTTGAATGTAAAAGGGTTTGATTTTACAGGGACTTAATTTCCAGAAGTTGTGTTGTTAAAAAAAATAAAGGCATTTTTCTCATATAGCTAAATGTATTATTTCATGGCTTGTGCACTGTTGCCAGTGATAGCAAGGTCTCATATGTATGAGTATTAAACCACCTTAAAACACAGTCAATCTACTTTCTTTTCTTCCTTTCAAATTACCAAATAACATACAGCTGTAACAGGGAGGAAAACTTGGTACTTGGGTTGAATCTTGTTGCTGAAGTGGGACAGCTCGTTTTTCCAGTAGGACTGTAGGGAGTACAGATGAAAATATTTTTAAATTTCATATAGTAAAAACTTGGATACTAGAAGCTGCATATTTAATCATAAGCAAAAGTATTAAGGAAAGAGTTAATTTTTTATAATATTCTTCAGAGTCAATTCTTGCAGTGGAGGAATTTGCTTGATAAGCTCAATAGATGGACATGTTCCTGTTGATATTCCCCTTAACTCTGATCAAGGATTAGAAGGACTGTCTGGCTTGTTCTTCTTGATCTACAGCTGAGTAATGGTTGTGCATGTTTTCTTCCTAAATCCTCTTATATAACCTCACTCTTAGGTGATACAGGTTTTCTCTTGTGTCTGCTGTATATTTGTGTCTCCTGATATTCTAGCTGCATGTGTTGTGTTCTACAATGGCATGGAAACGAGAACTGTGTTGTAGTTTAACCCCGATCGGCAACCAAGCACCACACAGCCGCTCACTCACCCTCCCCCCGCCCTGGCGGAATGGGGGAGAGAACCGGAAAAAAACCCTAAAACCCGTGGGTTGAGATAAAGGCAGTTTAATAGGACAGCAGAGAAAGAGAAAATAATAATAATGATGATAAAAGAATATACAAAACAAGTGATGCACAATGCAATTGCTCACCACCCGATGCCCAGCCTGTCCCCGAGCAGCGATCGCTGCACCCCAGCCAGCTCCCGCCAGTTTCTATACCGAGCGTGACGCCATATGGTATGGAATAGCCCTGTGGCCAGTTTGGGTCAGCTGTCCTGGCTGCATTCCCTCTCAGCTTCTTGTGCCCCTGGCAGAGCATGGGAAGCTGAGAAGTCCTTGACTAGTGTCAGCACTACTGAGCAACAACTAAAACATCAGCGTGTTATCAGCATTGTTCTCATCCTAAATTCAAAACACAGCACTATAGCAGCTACTAGGAAGAAAATGAACTAAGCTGAAACCAGGACAAACTGAAATATGCGCTTTGAGATTTGCTCCTAAATTGGTATTTGAATTTTCTTCCCCTCCCCTCACGTTGCTTCATTCAGCCATTTCTGTGAGTGTTCAGTGCAATGCTTCATGCTAGCATATGCCTGATAAATGTCAGCAATAAGTTGCTGGCATTTTCTTGGAGGGGAGGAGGCAGGGGTGCTCTCTTGGAGTGTTTCCTTATATATTATTGAAAACATTTGTGGACAACTGATGTTCTTTTCATGATAACTCAGCACTGGATCCAAGATGACACATTCTGCCTTCTATAAAGTTGCTTGAATATATTTTTAATTATTTAAAAAATAGGTTGGTAGTAAGTGGAAAGAGAAAAATAAAATCTCTATAATGCATACCAAGTTAAAACCAAGATATGATAGCATTACAAAAATGCACACAGGATATTTGCTTATATCTTTGGTATGCATCAGTTCCTACTCATCACACTTGCAACTGTGAGACCTGGCCCTGTACAAAATGCACCATGTAGTTGTGATGTATAGAGGTGCACACATCACATTCCTCACTCTTGCACTAAAATGTACTAAAATTAACCTTAGTTCTGACCCCAGTGGCATCCACGTAGAGGCCAGTTGAAGGCTGAATGTATTTGTAGTCTGTGATGCCACAGACTCTTTCTCACAAGTCAACATGTAAAGTAGATATAATAACTCACTTTTCCTGTCTAAAATGTTTTGACATATAGGTTTATTCATTTAGAAGTGTCACTTCAAGTTGACGGTAGCTCATTATATCTTCTCGTAAAACAAGCTGCATGGTAAATTAGTGCACGCGCATTATGGATCTCCTGCTGGCACAGGCGTGCTGGTCAGGAACCTCTTCTCTCACTATTGCTTAACCGACTACATCAGCAGAAATGTGTAACATAGATAGGACTTTAGCCTGATCTGATTAAAACCCAAGATTTTCAACCTTCAGCCTTGAAGGATTTTATAGTACAAGCAAATGTTTCCTGACGCATCCCAAAGAAAATTAATTTTCATTAATTTCATGAATTAATTTCATTACTTAATTTCATTAAGCAGGGATGGTTAAGTCCTAATGATATACATTCACCCTGGGTGTTTGAAGAAACATGTCCCAGTGATTGGCTGTATTTATTAGCAAACAGGGATCACTCACAGTTAGAACTGGTCTGAACTTGACTTGAAGTTATGCTGTAAATTACTAAAATACTGTCTGTCTTCAAAATGTTGCCATCGTTGGTTTTTGTTGTTGTTGTTGTTGTTGTTCTGACTTTTAAGAGTTGATTGAAGAATATAAATATTCACGTGTTTTACCACACTGAGCACAGGGAACTCTTCACTGGATAGTCTTTAGTTGCTACTGTAATAAATAGAATCATTAATGAAGACAAATATCAGCATCCATGCTCAGTCTTTCTTGTCGCCTCCATAATGCTGCTAGAAGACTAGCATGCTCTTTTCCTTCTGCTTTCTCTATGGTATACGCAAGCGAAATAACTTTTGAGAAGCATTTCAAAGTACTTGTGTGTAGTGACCCTTAATACAGATAATCGGGATTTTTTAAAACAGTCTCTAAACTGTCATCACTTCCTTCCCCCTGAAGCGTACAGCCTGCATTTCCATGTGCAAATGGCCATTTTGCTGTAGAATCAGCCACATAGGGCTAAATGTGAGTATTGTCATGCATGGCTGTAGTTTGCTTGACACTTTTGGAAATGGTGGTGTCTGCATGTATGCATTCTAGGATGCTAGTCGTCTTATAGGATGAAGCAGTGACCTTTCCATCATTTTAATGTATCTCTCTAACTTTTACACTGCTTGGTTGATAAGGCAAGTATCTTTCTGCTTTGCATTCGGTTTTATCTTTCAAGTTTTTGGAGCCTGGTTTTCTTTGCCCTACTCTTTGCAAGGAAGTAAGAAGTGTGACAGGAAGGTGTGATTTTTAATTTACACCAGAGTTCTCAACAAATAATGACTTTTCACACCCTGTTATTGCTGCTTAGCCTGGGGGTGGAGTTGCATGGCTACTGTTGTCATATCAAATTAAATCCACTCATGTAATTCAGAAAGGCATTCCTCTTAAGCTTAACCCTTGTAAGTTGTTGAAGTATACTGGCACAAGAGCATAAGCTGAAGTGCATCTATTTTGGGGGTCTCTGTTATTGAAGGATGAAAAGGGAAATGGTTTTATTCAAGGATGGTGCACGTTGTTTGGTGGTGCAGAGGGCCAGATCCTGATAAGGTTTGTGTGGGTGAATCCTCATGTTGGCCTGGAGTTCACTGCAGGCTCAGGGAACACGCATGGATGTATTTTAAGCAAGGAGACGTTTGGCCAATGGTGCCAGACGCTCGTGTTCTCATCTGAAAAAACTTGCTTGAATAATTTGCTCTAACATTATTTGCTGTGGATTGCAAGGATAGTCAGAGAGCACTTGGTCCTCCTTTATGTGGTAGAGCTAAAACACATTAGTAAGAAAAGAACCCTCAGGAAGAGTTTTCCTCTGTCGAGGAGCTTGGCAGCGTAGGCCAAGCTTTGCCTTTGTAAGCAACTTTCTCTCGAGGAGGTTGCTGTTGATTTTTGCTATGCGATGTACCCCCCTTGCCATTCGAGCCAGTCCTTTGGGGAGGGGGCACACAGTACATGCCAGATTCCCCCATGGGTTGGGGTCGTGGTTGGGGTCGGCCCAAATGACAGGAAGAGTAGTCCATCCCCTCCATTTTCCAGGAGCCTTATTGTCCCTAGCTGTTGGTAATAGAGGGTTAAGTATTTACTTGAGTACCTGCTTGGTGGTGCAGAGAGAGTTAAGATGCTTGATTGACTATGTACGTGACAGACTCTTATCCGATGGTGGGGTTGGGTTTTTTTTTTCTTCCTTCTTCTTTCTGTAAAATATCAGCCATTTCCTGATGAGCGTGGTTGTGGTGAATTTCGCACCTTTTTTCTTCTCTGTGTGGAAACCTGGGTGTTAATGGTATTGGAGCAGGTCGTGTTTTATAAAGAATGAGGCTGTCTCTTAGAGCAGAGGGAAAGCAGGGAAGGGAGAGAGGAGGTGAAGAAAGGGATCCAAGGAAACTGCCTCTTGCAACAAGCATTAGTTGGATTATTTTGCACTGTTTTTATTCAGAGCATGTAAATGTAACATTATTTGCTAGAGTGCATTTTTTTTTTTTACTATGAAATGTTGGAGTTCAGTTTAGTGTTCAGCATAAAAATAATCCGCTCTTTTCATTTCACAGTGAAATTTAGCATTGCAACACCTGAAGATGGAAAATTGGTCGGTTGATCAAGTCTGCAACTGGTTGAGACAGAGAAATTTAGGAGAACTAGTTCCTAAGTTTCGTGGTAAGCATTTTTGTTATTTGGGTGGGGTTTGTTTAGTATTTCTTTATATGCCTTTAACTGGCACTGCCTGCCTTGTTTTAAGGCATGTATATGTGTGCTAGCTTCAGACTTTTATACAAATTTGTAAGAGTGAGAACTGACATAGATCTGATAAATCAAAATAAGTGTGCAGATTTATTACAAAGTCTCTGAGAAATGCTGGGCGGATGAGATTAAGCCTGTGTATGAATAGATACACCTTCTCAAACTGGAGCTGGCAGTTTAGAAGGCTTGACAGGGCCTATTTTGTATTGTATAAATCTTCTGAGATAAAGCAACTGTAGTAATGTACAAATGTTTTATATCCGAGTGCATGAGAAACTCTACAAAAGAGTGCATGAGAGACTGTTACGTGAACAGGCTATTTGTTGTGTGCTCTCTTAAAGCTTGCTTTTCTTTATTAATGAAGTAACAGTCTGCCGTGGCCTAAGCAAGGCCTGATTTAAAGCATTAAAATAGTCAGCTCACTGCTTCTCTATGTTTCAGACTTGGCTTTTAGTCAGGAGAAGGTATCTGGCCAGTGACTAGGACTCCTGGCACTGTTTGAGAAAGGGCAGAAGCTAAAACATCATCTTTTTAGCAGTTGAAGACCATCAGCAGTAGAAAGCATCCTTGCCTTTAACTTGTCCACTGTCATCATGTTTTTAGGCATATAGAATCATACTGTGATTATAAAGTTATTTTATAGTAATTCTTTAATCCTTTTCAATCTGCAGAAGAAGAAGTAAGTGGAGCAGCTCTTCTGGCTCTTAATGATCGTATGGTGCAGCAGCTGGTGAAGAAGATTGGGCACCAGGCAGTGCTGATGGACCTGATTAATAAATACCAGCAACAAAAAAGTGGGCTAGAATCTCTTACATACTGTTGTGAAGCTGCATCACCAAAATTTCCAGAAATAATCAGTGGGTGAGTTTGTACTTGGCAGAGAAAATATCAGTCTGGGTATAGTTGTATTCTTTTCATAGCATTTTAAAACTTGCTTTTACTAGCTCTACAGCTGTAAGTTGTAACTGGTTTTTATATTTTGAGTATTTCTAACAGCATGTGAAATGCAAAATAAGGTTATTACCTTATGGTTTTAAACAGGGAGTTAACATTCCTGAACACCACCATTAATTAACTTAAACTGCTCTTCATTTCCAGTTCTAGGACCTAGTTTTCATTTGGTTGGATGAAGAATCATCAAGCTTTCACTATAGCTAAAATTTTCTCTATTTCTGATATTAAGCTTTTGAAGCACTTACTTTTAAATGTTTGCAAGCCTTGGAGTAAAATGATGATTTAGCCAGAGATAGTGTTTTTGTCACAGGTGTATTTAAATTCAGTCTCTTGAAGAAAGCTCTGAATTTGACCTAGGTATAAGCATTTGATGATCCCGCTGTGTGGAACTAGATAGGCTTGTAGAAAACAAATTCCACAGAGATTGTCTTCACTGAGCATGTTCTGGCTCTTGGTTGAGCAGTGTTTCTTTTTTGGTTTGTTTATAGTTTCTTTTTTGGGGGGACAGGTGTTGGTTGGTTGCAAGTTTTTTTGGTTGGGTGTTTTGATGTGGGTTGGTTGAGGGGTTTGGGGTTGGTTGGTTTCTCCCTATCCCTCCCCTCCATTCTGATCTGTTGTAAGTCTTGCAGGATTATTTTTTCTGGATGTCTTGGCTGAGGAGAGACACAGAGCTCTTCTAAGCCCAAGAATTCTGACAGTAGGGAATGGCTTGCCATGGATGCAAAATGCTCTTTTTTGAAGTAAAGGGCTCTAGCATTAAGCCTGCATTTGTAGCCCAGTAGGAGTAGATCTGTAGAGCATTCTCTGTAGCATCTGCCTTCAGCCAAAAGAAGTCCAGGTTGTGCACTCTGAGATGACTCCACAGTGCAAACCAAAGCATGGTAAGTGGTGATGATTGGGTTATTTCCAACCAAATTGCACTCATGAGCAGAACTAACCTGCTCACGTAAATACATCCTCTTGTCCTTGTGGAAGTATTTATGAAACCTTTTGGGTAAATGGCCCTGCATCATTGGAGGGAAGAGGGGGTGCAAGCAGAAGATGATGCCATTGTATGTATGACTTATCATAGACCTGAAGCATACAATCACACCCACTCTGGGTTCTCTGTACCAGGCTGCTGCCTCACTTGATTTACAGGAAGCTCCATCTTTGGAGGTAGAGCAGGTATCTTCTGTGACGAAGGCTACTGTATGTGGGCCCTGTACTTTGTCCAAAGTGCAGCAGATACGTAGTGATTTCAGCAGGGGATTTCAGAAGAATAAAACATGTTCTTATGCTTAGGGCAGTGTGAATGCTGCTTTGGATATTTAAATTTCATCCTTGACTTTGTCAGGGATGTTTGGCTAGACTGCGTCTCGGGTGCGGCTGCTCCCTGCATACTTCTCAAGTCCTGCAAGTCAGACCTTACTGTCTTACAAAAAGCATGCAGTTGCAGAAGTGCAAGGGCACGGCTTTTCTGTGAAGTTCTGCAGACTCAAAAAAAAAAAAAAAAAAACACCCAAAACACCAACCAAAACCACCAAAAAAACCTCAAATGCTGAAAATCTCAAATATTGGTGAATATAATTTACCTTAAAATCTTTTCCCACCTAGTCTTTTTGCCTGGAAAATGAGATGCTGGTATTCTTCTATTTACAGGGAAGTTAGGTAAATAAGCTGCTGTTTCTGAAACACTTGCTGTGTCAGAGTCAACAACCACAGAATAAAACTCAAGCATGTTTAAGAAATGCATTCAGTCATGTATTTTAGGATGAGTAAAAAAAATCAAGCTATTCTATGCAGTTTGAGGTATAGAATGATGAAAAGCTCCTGCAGTAAAAATGGTATTTTATAATAAAACTAAAAGCTGTATCCTCATATGCAGGTAGCCGTAATTGTCACTTCTGAACTCTGGAGTGCTTGTCTTAGTGATGTAGTTTGAAATTATTTTGTCTGTTCAGTACATCTTGAACAAAGTCCTCTAAGAATAATTTCTTTTGACCTAATTCAGGGACTCATGACTAGAATAAAGTGCATGAGACACTCTTTTGAAGTAATGCAATAAAATTATTTTCTTTGTAAGCTACTTTGACACAGAGGAGCAGAACATGTGACAAAACCAAAAATTCATAGATCCACAATATACATGAAGTGAACTCACATTTCCTCTGTTTCTCAGCGATGTTAGGCTGAATTGCAGTCTTGGCTGCATGAATAAAGTCACTGCCCTAAGGATCACTGTTAGTAGCATCCATAGCTGAGTGTGTGGTCCAACAGCAGCACAGGACAACCGTGAAAACTGAGTCTGCACGTTCCTAGCCCTTCTCCTGTGGTGCTTGAGCCCAGGTGAAAACTACCCACCTTTTCTGTTCTGCAGAATTATTTCTCAGTCAGGCTGGTTCCCAGAACAAGCTCACCCTGCCAGTACCAGCGCCAGGGTGGAGATGGCCTTGCTCAGGGCAGGTGAGAAAGCAGCATCATATCTCCTTCTGGGTCAGCTGGAGCAGCTGTGGAGCTTCCAAGAGCTGTCAGCAGTGTTTCCTTGTCATATTTCTCACATGAGTGCTCTCCCCGATGCTTATTGGTGTGCTCCTGGTTGCCTACCTCTTTATCCTGGTGTCCTTAGCACATCTTCTGTGTGTGAATTGTGCTCGGCTCACCTCTCTGCTAGGAACAGAAATAAAGTCGTTGGTTGGACATGGAGTTTTGAGTATGGTAGGTGAACACTTTCTGTGTGGAAGTAATGGACTTGTGAAAGGACACCAAATGTGACTTACATCTCCAGCAGTTTGGATTAGGACATGGAAATAGCAACTTGTGTCTGTCACTGGTAAGGTGGAAGCGTTCTGGGTCATGTAGTAGAAACTGTGTTTATGTGCCTATAAGGAGCTCACACATATGTTACCAGATAAACATCAAGATGCTTTCCAATTCCAAGATCAATTGTTCCCAGGAGCCACATAGAGAACATACTGGATTTTTCTGCTTTTAACTGGATAGCTGAAAAACAATGTCATTTCCAATAATAGCCCTTCACGTGTGAGTGCAGCTGAGGCTGGAACAGTTTATAAAACATCTTTGGAATTCAGAGGTCCTGAAGAGTTGAGGTACAGAAAGGAAGCTATGCAGCCCCCTCCTCCTGCCCACCCCCCCCCCCACTCTGCCAAAAANCCCCCCCCCCCCCCCTGCCAAAAAAAAAAAAAAAATATTGATGGCTGCCATGAATTCTTGGCAGCATAACAGTAGCCCCTGTCTCAGCTCTGCCTTTCCCCCAGTCCAAGGTAAAACTGTTGATGTTGGCTTCTGCCAACAAAAGGAGAAGAAATAGTAACAGGAAAATGAGGAGGGAGAGAGGTGGATGCAAAGGTTAAATGGAAAGCCATTTGGGCTGGCACATAGCGAAGTGGGTATCTGGAGTTTTTGGTGCTAGTGACAGGCTAGAGTTGGAGCAAATAGCCAGAAACAGCGGGATGTGAGACCAGGTGGCTTTCGGGGATCTGATAGAGTGTTGAAGTAATGGAAAGCTGACTTGAAGGTTCAAGAGGGAATTAACCTCCAGAAAAAAACAAGTGTTCGAGGTTCTAGTTGAATAGAAACTGCCTTACAATACTGTGTAACTCGCTGTTTCAGCCCACCCCTTGCATATTGTAACAGTTAGTTATTCCCAGACATTAGGAGATGCCAGGCTATGGAGATGGTGGTTACCCTGCAACCCCAGGAAGGTTTATTTTCTTGGGTTTTGTAACCGTGTGGTAATTAGGATCTCACTAGGCACTATTATTTACAGTTTTCCTTTTAACTTGTCAGAGTTTGGTAACTGAACTGAGAGATTGATTAAGAGACATTAGCGTTATGCAAAATCATGACTATTCAATATGTTAATTTTCTCCTTTTCTATTTCTGTCACTGGTATTTTAGAACCCTAAAATACCTCTTTTCTATAAACTACACAAAACTTGACAGTGGAAAATTCTTTTTTTTTTTTTTTTCCCTCTCAGGTCTACTGACAGACGAATGTTAAATTCTTCTGGTATTATGGAGCAGAAAAAATATCTGTGCTCAACTGAAAATGAAGAAGGACTAATTGATCACAGAGTACTAAAGCAAAAGTGAGTTTATAATGCATTTACTGAATTTTCCTTACCTTTTGAAAATGACAAACACTTCTTTTTGTTTCATTAAGACTAAACAGATACTTTTTATAAAGTGATTGGAGGCCAGGTTCAGGTATATCCAGGTATATTTAGAAAATGTCAGGAGCAGAAATGTGTTAGGATTTGACTGAGTGAGATAGTCTAATGGTGGGGGTTTTTTTCTACCCTCTATCCTCAGTCCTTGCTCACCCTCCTGTCGCCTCATGCATATGGCAAGATACAGGTTTGTCTTTTACTAGTCTATTTTTTAAAAATCCTCTTTTATAGATGTGTTTTTAACAGCAATCTGGCAAATTAATCATTACAGAGTGGAATACGGCTATAAAAAATCATGTGCTTGAGGCACCTTAAATATAGCATTTGGGAAGGTAGGTGTGCTGGTTCCATTTGCGCACTTGTTTTCCTTGGGTATGAAAATGGGCCATCTTAAAAACTGGAGGCAAGGCGAGGAGGTTTTGTTTGGGTTTCTTGTGTTTTTTGTGTTGTTTTTTTTTTCTACACATGCTTTTCCCCCTTGAGATGGGCAGTTAGTGTTGAAAGAGTGCCGTTTCTCTTTCAAGGCAATTGCTTTCTTGCTTGCTGGGTTTTCTCTGCTGGTCTGCCTGTTATAACTTCTCTCCCATACAAGTGACTGATGGCTTCACCATCAGTCTGATATTCTGAGGTAAGAGGAGCTCTTTCTGTAAAAATGTCTATTTTATCACTTTAAAAAAAGCAACAAGGAGTTAGGGACAAGGCTGTCTGGGAACAGAGGAGGGGGCTTAGTGACTCACACAGCGCTTTTAAGCTATGAGCTTCAAAAGAACAAAAAAACCCGAACCCAAAGATCCTGTCAGCAGGGTTGCCAACGAAACAAACCCAAATCACTTAAAACCCCTGGAACAAACCATTAAAATGATCTTGCAATGATGGTTTTTAGCCTGCACTTCTAAAGGATGCTCATTTTTAATTAATGATGAGTAATTTGCCTTGTGCTGTATAGAGAGTTTTAAATGGGTTGTGTGAACCAACATAACCCAGAATAGACTGGCTTTAGGAAATGTTCTCAGCAAATATTGTTAGTAGTAGCTTTCCAAGACCCATAATGGCCTGTTAAGGGAAAGGGACCACAAAAAGAGCAGTGCCAATTCACCTTGGGGCAAGGGAGCAGAAGAGGAGGGAAGCCTGCTGCTGTAAATGGAAGCACCTCTTCTCCATAAAGTAGTAGATGCCCTAAAAGTCAGTGGAGCTGTGATGATTTGTAGTCTTGAAGACCTGAGTAAATTTTATGAGGGCTTCTCTTTAAAGGTCAGCTGAGAAGCCGGCAAATGCCATTCTCTAAAACAGCTGTTTTAACTAAGACTGAGGATGGAACTGACCAGCCCTTGCACCCATGACCTGCTGCGCTAGGTTCATCCCAAGCTAAATACTATTTTTGGAGGTGAATGCTGCTGTTTAGATATGTCTGTGACTTAGCCCACACTGATAAATGCAATATTACAGAGTTTAGGTTTGATTTTGTTTGTTTGATTTTCCTTTTCTTCCTGCCTTCCTTTCCCTACAGTGCTCACTTGCTGCATTTCCAACAACTGATGGAAAATTTTCATGTTTTATATGCTTAAGGGGATTATGTTGGCTATAAGCAGGTTGTGAAGGGTTGAACAAGAAGCTTTTTAGAAATTTGATTATGGGAACAGAAAAAGTTGCTTTGACTATAATATAACAATAGATTCTTAGATCAGAGAATAAAAGTAACCCTCCTGTCTATTCTGCTAATACACTTATTTTGAAAATTGGGTGGGTTGCTTGGTTTGTTTTTCACTCAAGTTCCAGTCTATGGATTTATATGCCATGGTGAAAAGTGTTTTTTCACATCAGATAATGATGGCTATTTTTTGTATTTTGGCATAATGTTAATCCATATTTCTGTTAGCTCAACTAGTGCGGAGTTGGTTTAGTTGTTTGGTTTTTTTTCATTGCTTTAAATTTGGAATGCTTAAAATCTGTGCATGTGTTTCTCTCCCCTAGTCTCTCATCTTAACTAATGGGGAAGGGAAAGCTGTAGTAATATAAGGAGATGGTTCTGCAAATAAAACACTCTGGACTGTCTTATTCTGAGTAACAAGGAGCGTAGGTACCCATTCCTCATCAGCCAGGCCAGATTTGGAAGAGCACCTAAGAACAATGATGACTCTCCACTCTTCTTTAGTAGATGTTCCCACCTCACCCAGTTATTTGGTGGCAGAGAAGTTCATATAAGCACTTCTAGAGTCAGTTCTGCCAGGGGTTAGTTTAATTCAGTGGGGCTGGTTTAAAAGTACGGTTCAAATGATGGATATTTGGCCAGGGTTACACTTGTAGCCTCTAACTCCTCACACATTTAATTTTATCTGAAAAAGAAGAACTTAAAATTTTGTGGGTTGGTGGCTGGGGGGCAGGGGAAGTGTGTTCTGTTTGGTTTTTTCCCCAAAAGACCCATGCAACTTCAGCTTCAATAACTGGCATGGTTTTGCTTTAAATGAATTCATGGGTGTTTTTATGGGTTATTAGCGCTGGTGAATTTGCTCAAAGTTTCTCTGTATATTTCCTGTGTAGATAGTCCTGACAACTGTGTTAAATACACCCTTCTGTATTACTAAATGTTACAAAAATATCAAAGAAGATTGTTTAAACACAAAAATAAAGAGGAAGTGGATGCAGCAATTGTATAATTTTATTTCTCTTGTATTGAAATTGTGCATACATTTTACCAGATGAGGTTTGCGGGTTACCTCAGTGGAATAACTTTTTGCTAACAACTACAGAATTAAAAACAGCCGGCCTTTTTGTGAATCTCAAAGAAGATTAATCTTGAAGCAGTGCTTTTCTGTGAAGACAGTAAGATAGCTACAGAGGACAATTCAATAAATACATTTCCCTTATACCTGCTTTTCTGTATCAGTACCAGCAGTTTGATGGCTCCTGGCAGCCTGGTGTTTATCTTGTTGCTAAGACAGAGGCTGTCATTACTTGTAAATACCTGACACTGCTGTGAAAAAACAGCCTTTTACTGGTTGGTTTATACAGCCTGTCTGCCTTTCCTCAAGGTGTTTGTTTATCAAATGACATCCCTAACGGATCCCTTTTTCACCGTTTCCAATATGATGGTCCAGCTGTTTTCCTTCAAGAGCAATGTCCTGACACAGGTTTATTTGTACATTTATTCTTTCTATTAAATGGTGTTCTGTAGCTCTTGAATGTTGCGAAACAGATTTACTGTCTGAACGCCTTGAAGTAATTTGCTCAGGGCAGGCTTATGTGCACAAGCAGGATAACAGATGTTCTGGCTGGCCTTGACAGCCTTGAACTTCTCTGTTTGCCGTGAATTTGGAAGATGTGATCAGTGTTCAACTCAACCTGAGCCTGCTAAGTGTTCATATAACAATAAGGTCGTTGCCAGTATTGGCAGTATGTTGGCGCTGCTGCCCGCATAAACTTGGGCTGATACCAAGAATAATAAATTGGAATATTTATTTTAAAATAAACCTTTCTCCAAGATGGCCATGCTGGCCTGTGTGGTTGCAAACCACCCTTCATTCATTCCCTCAGCAGGGCCAGCTTTGCCTGCTGCAAGCCCTCTCGAGGTCAGGCACCCGCCAGCGCGCACTAGCGTAACATTTGAACTAGTAAAGCCTCGCTGATCAGGACTGGAGGTGAGCTGAGCGTGGAGCTACATTAACGGTGCTGTACGTCTCCTTAGCTAAGGCAGTCTCACATCTAGTATGGTTCGACTGCAGACAACTGCCCTGACTACCAGGTAGCTGCACCTGAGGTGTGCTTTAATTTTGACACATCATTCTGCTAAGGATCTTTGTAGAGTCCTTTCCTTTGCTTCCCCATTACCCATACACAGATACTGTTGGTCTGTGTTTAATGTGTTTCATCAAAAACACACTTATGTTTGTGCTTTAAAAAGAAGAAAAGAAAAAGGGAGGAAAAAAAAAAAGAGTAGCTAGCCTGAAAAATTGTCACTTCTACAATTATTTCAGATGATTTTGCTCCCTTTACACAAGTCAGCAAATGTTACTTTTATACGTATACTTATACACATATGCAGCTATAGTCCTACAAAGAAAATCTCAGCTGACTGCGCCTCATATAAAACTTAAGAGTATCTTAGTTTCTGTGCAGAAATCTTATTGTTGATAACATCAGAATTATTTCTAGCAGATGTGATGATCTTTTTTTTCGGTTAGTTCACGTGGACATGAAAAACAGCCATAAAAAAAAAAAAAAGTGTTAAGATTTTGACAGTGGTCAGTAGTAGAGGAAACGAAGTACTGTCTGTCTGTTTTGATCAGAGGTACAGACATCAGATGCTTCCTTTGATTATCCTTTACAACATCTAATGTTTAGGGATTCCAAGACCATAAATTGCACCTAGCCCATTAATTTTAAGTGATTGATTGAATCTTTCTTCTATGAATTTGTTTCAATACTTCTGAAGTTATTTATTGTTTCAGTATTAGGTTCCCCTGTTGAATGATGTATCATAATAGAAAAATATTCTTTTTTATTATAATGATTCCTGATAATTTCACTTCAATTTCTATTCCGTCTTCATAAAACTTATATATCTGTAGGTTTGGGGGAGATTCTTTAAATTTAGGTTTTCAGTTTATGTGGTTGTGAGAATTTCTGCCACTTTTTAAGACAGCATTTCCTGTCTCTGTCATTGCAACAGGAAGCTTAAGAATACTAACTTAATTTAAAAAAAATATAGAAGACAATAATATCTTCTCTGTGCTTGTTGCAGCAATATTTTGGAAGTCAAAGCAAGTAGACTCATGGTTTTGGAGTGCTTGAGGTCAGCAGAGCTGAATTTACTGATATGGTGTTGTGAGTCTTCCACAGAAGCTTTCAGGGGAAAAAAAAAAAAAAAGTTAAATCTCTTTTCTTCCACACCAGAAATAAGCCAAGTCTTACAAGTTACTTGCAGGAGATACTAACAGCGTTGCCTTGTTAAGGTCTAGCAAAGTCATAAAAACAACAACAAAACCCCAAATAGATAAAATTCTTTGGATACAGTATAACACATCTATCATGGGTGAATGCAAATAAACACTGTTTCATTAAAATGGCCTATTTTAGCTGGCAGTTCTGTCAGTCAGATTCCCCAAGGAGCGTTTTCTCTCCCCCTACACCCCCGTCTGTAACCTACAGCTGCTGCCCTCGCATGAGCTGGAAGTGCAGAGCCTTCGCTTACGTGATGCAGCTCCTCAGAATGGAAACCATCAAAAAAAAATCCTGACTCCCTCTAGAAGGAGGTTGTGTTTGCATCTCACAAACTTGCTTTAAAGCTAATTAATTTGGTCCATAACTTTATGCTTGTACTGAATGTAATGATTTCTATAGCCAGGCTACTGCAGGAAAAGCTGAAACTGGAGCTGCTCTGGGAAATGGGCAGCTACGGTGTGTCTCTCGGCTGCCGTGTCCTAGCCTTGCTGAAGCTAACGATGCTGTGGGTGACTTCTTGGTCAGTCTAAAGGATATCTGCCCCTATGTTTAGTGGAAGCTGAAAAAGTGAGAGACACCATCAAGCACTAGGTAGACCGCAAAACCCAGGCTTTAGGGAGTAACTGGGAAACCATGCATTTGTGCTGGGAAGTAGGAAACGGCAGTGAAGCATGTGAAGGGAAAGGCATGCGGATCTTTCAGGCACAGATCTTGCAACTGTGAATAGAAAAGAGTGCCCTATTTTTTCCTGCTGTTGTCAGGGGAAAAAGAGTTTCTTTTGATATTTCATCATCTGTCATAATTCCTTCCTTTTTGATGGAAATAACCTTTACAACATTAAATATTGTTATAAAACTGAAAGCATGTAGTACATGTGTTCATGAAATGAAATATTTTCTACAGCTGCAGACTTTTTCCTTTCCTTCACATCTGCAGGCTCCAGGTTTCCTTTTCCCTTTCCTTTTCCCTTTCCTTTTCCCTTTCCTTTTCCCTTTCCTTTTCCCTTTCCTTTTCCCTTTCCTTTTCCCTTTCCTTTTCCCTTTCCTTTTCCCTTTCCTTCTTTTCTGTTTCTTACATGACAAAATCATATGATCTAGTGTTTGAACCTGTTTCTAGGTCTCTACTGCACTTTGCATAGCTATCTTGATTGAGCTGTCTATATTGATGGCAAGAATATTTTTACTGATTCATTACAGCTAAATCAGGCAGTTTCGTGTCTCTGCATGAGGCTGCAGAAGACACTGAGCTTGGAGACCATGATCTAAAACCTTCATCAAATGACCTGGGTGATGCGGCAAGTGTGTAAAATCTTTGCCTTTTTAGTGGTAAAACAATATATCCCCTGGGATTAGGGATCCCAGGTCTTATATAATTCAAACAGGTGGGGTTTTGGGGGGTTGGGTTTTTTTGTCTTGCTTTGAGGTTTTGGGGGTTTTTCTGCCAGCTGAAGGAGACAAACAGCTCCTCCCAAAATTATGTTATTTTATAGTTTCATGTGTCAGTAAACATGCTATGTGTGAGCACTGTAAGGCTATAATGGAGCCAAAGAAAGAAATAGCTGTGTGAAAGAGTGCTGTGAGTCCAGTAAGTAAAGTGGTCATCTGCAAAAGCTGAGTGGTCAAAAGCTCTGTGATTAGTTGTGCCCTTGCTGAGGAGACGCTTCTTAGGCCGCAGTTCCATATTGCAGCTAAACAGAGAGACCAGCTTGCTTCCTCTGCTCTGGTTATTTGTCTCACCCCATGGGTAGCTATCTGGGGGACCTTAACAGTGAGAAAACTAAACCAAGAAGAAAAATTAAGAATTTCATCACTGTAGCTTCTTGAAGTAACTTGCTGCATGGTTAGAGACTTCCCACTACCAGTAAGAAAGGGGTAGACGTTGTGACAGCCGGGGGAGAGGGGGACTGACATTTGATTGATTGACACTCAATCATCAGATTGAGTTAGCTGCAGTGTCAAATGTCTCAAGAACTAAGAGAAAGGAAAATATGTAATAATTTGCATTTGGGGATCTCGATCTTAATCTCTTTCTCAGGTTAGCTAGAACACCAGAGAGAGATGGTTAGAAACAAACTATGTATGTTTGTACCTAAATCTCTAGCTGTAATGCTGTTCTCCACAATCAAGGAGGGTCTTGGCTATATGCATAAATCAGCGCATGTACAGTTAACTGAAATGTTCTTTTAGTTAAACAAGTTTGCATGTGAGCATTTCTGGGGATAAAGTTTACTGTGGAGTTGTGCCTCTTTTCAAACCAACTTGTATTTCATTGTAAAATATTACTGAGCATATTTAACATGACTGCACAACAGCAATGATTTCAGCAAAAGCTAGTAAAATATTTAATCTCTTGTACTGTGGACACTAAAGGAATTTTTAGATCTTGTTTGGACAGCAAGGAAGTATTTTCTGTGTTGTGTAAGACTGTGGAGAAATGGAATTTGGAGTATTTTTATTGTACTGGCAAATGTGAATGGACTGGTGGAGGGGAGAATACCATGCCTCCCTGTCTATTAGCCATCCCAACTCCAAGAAAATTTTATTTTCTTCAAGTAACTGAGTACAGTTCAGTTTGCCTGAGCCGAACCTGCTGAGCTGTTCCACTTCTTGAAATGGCAATTCAGCTTCACTGGTATTAGCAACAACAGGAATTTCAGTGCTGCTCAGCTAGAAATTACTGTACAATTTAAACTTCTGTACATTTTTGAAGTAGTTTAAATATAGCATGTTGAAAATAGTATCTAGTAACTTGCAGCCTGTCTGCTACATCACTTTTATCAGTAAAGTTGGTGGAAGTACGGGATTCAAACTCATAGGCTGCAGGGCTCCTCGTTGATGCTACATTGAACATCTGCACTTCATTTGCATGGGAGGCATTTCCAAGTGATTTCAGAATCTGGGTTCAGTTTTATTTTCCCATTTCTGTATTAATTTATCACCAAAAAAGGACATAAATAGGTCTGTGTGGATATGTTTGTCACTTCTCGTGCAGCTTTTCCTTCTTTTGAGACTGTAAAGTACTAGTATAAGTTCACTACAGTTTGCATCTACTTTTAACCATCTGTGTCCCATGAAATCTGGTGAACTTGGAGAGCCAGCAGCCTTGGCCATTTTGTACTTGTCTTGCATGGGGAAATGGTAGTGCTGTGAGTACTGCTGCTATTGTTAATGTAACTATGAAGATCAGATAACAGTACCCAAATTATTTTTTTTCAGCACTGTATCGCGGTTTGCGGTAGTGCTGGGGTTGCTAAAGTTAAATCATGGCTGTAGAGCTCTTATCAGTCTGCAAGCTACCAACCTGCATTAAAAGATGCCAAGATGGTGTGGCAGCATAACTGGGTCAACAAGGTTGAGAGCAGTTATAGGCTAATCTACTCAAGAAGGTACTGAGGCTGTAACTATGGCTATACAAGCCCAAAACAATCTGCCTCACAGATATATAGCAATCTTTCAAAGTGGTTTAAACTAAGCTATTGCAAATGCTCATCCATTGGTATTGCAGTTGACTTTGCCAGGCCAAAGGTATTGGCTACCACATTTGTTTGTTGGTTTTTTTTTTTCCACATTGTTATCTGAAAGAGGCTGGATAGCAACACCTCCCAAATAAGACCTTGCCAAAGCTCTTCACAACTCTTATTTATATGCCTAGCTCTTGTTTCTAGGCTACCACAGAGACCATTAGGCATGAAAACTTGTGTATGTTGACTGAAGTCTAGCAGTATTTCCCTCCATAACTTTCATAGACTCAAACTCTAGTGCAACTTGGAAGGGACACCAGAGCATGTCTAGTCCGGCCATATGACTTTGTGTGGGAGCTTTCACCTACCAAGTGGAGGGTTCCTAACTTGAGAAATATACAGCACAGATTTCAACAACTGTGGTAACTGTCTTAATTTCCTTCACAATTAGTGGAAAGAAATAGAAGAGAGAGAACATCTGGTCTGATTTAGATGTCTTCTCATTGTTCTGTCATCCTTCAATGGTATTTATCTCTCCTCAGTGAATATAAAGGGAGTGCAGATTATTAATTCAGATACAGATATTTGTATATTTATACTATGTAAGCATCTACATTCGTTATCTATAATGACAGCTTTTTATTTTAAAAATTCTTTTAAAAGTCTGGTGGTTGTTTCCAGATTGCTCTCTGCAATTTAAATTAAAGCAAACATAAAATGCAGTGATTCACCATACATAGCAGGACTCTTTGTCACATAGTTGTCTTTGGCACCTCTCAATTGAAATTTCTCTCTTGGGTCTGGACTACTATGACTGGGAAGCTGTCTAGGGCTGCGAGAACCACTCCACCTTTTAGGTGGCTCTTGATTGACTTCCAGCTCAATTTATCTCTACTCTTCCCTGTGTTCCTTCAGAATTAGGGTTTGGCAGGCTCTCTGGAGGTGGGAAGCACTTGGGTAGCCAGTGGTGATATCCTGCCTCAGGCTCACCCCAGCTGGGGTGTGACAGTTGTCCCTAGTGCTGATGGTCTTCTTGGGAGGGGAGCTGTGGGTACTTGCAGGCTGCCTCTGCTTCGTTTCTAGTCCTTGTGCTGATAACTGCCTTCATCTGAGTGTTGATAACTGCCTTCATCCCTTTGATGCTTTCCCCTGGGGGAGGACAATCTTGGCCAATGTCGTGTATACTATTTTATTCAATCAATCTGTTTGCTTACTCTCACTAGTAAGTTAGCAGAACTGGTAGGAAACACATTATAAATGATGACAGATAAAGTTACTTTGCAACAGGAGCAAGTCCCCAGTAGCTTCCTCCGCTCTGCCTTCTGCTTTCAGTTAGCGATCACCTTCTAGTGTCTGCTGATCAAAACATTTCACATTTGACATCTGGTTTTAACCCCGTATGTTTTGACTGCAGCTTTTGTAGGTATTCTTTATGTAGAAACCAAGAGAGAAAGCCTCGAATTTCTATAGCAATAACTTTGCTTTGGCTGAGTTCGTGGGTGTATTTTTCTTTCCTTCTTGCCTGCATTCCTGTAGAAGGACATGATCATGCTGATATAATTTTTTCTTTTACAGAAAAAATCTGAAATCATTTTTTGCAAGATACAAGACGTTACAGTGGACAAGTTCTTACGTTTTGCCAGACTTCCCTTATGATGTCAAGTGCATATTAGCAGAAAAAAAATGCCCTGATCACAGTATGAGAATAAGGATTATTGAATTGTTGCAAGCAGACATGACAAAATACCTAGAAGGATCACTGTGAGTAAACATCGTTAGATTTATTTGGGGGCATTACCTATTGGCTGCAGAAGTAAATTTTCAAATGGATGTAAAGCCGTTCTCTTTGATATGCTTGCTTAAATGGAGGAAGCTGAGGGTCTGAAACCTGTTGAAGTCAAGCAGGAAGATTTCATGCAAACCTTAAAGATTTCACGCAAACCCTTTGCTATTTGGAGGGGAATCAATAGTCTTAGAAATACTCAGTTTAATATGTATCAGTATAGACTCCAGACAGTGTCTAACGTCTGGAGTAGTATTCTAAGTATTCTGAGTAAAATATCAACTATTTCTTTTACATCTCCATTCTATTTGTACAGGTATCCAAACAGTCAGCAATATAACATTGTTGTCAGTGCTCTACTACAGGCATACCCATTCCTCGATGAAGATGGCAATGGCTTTGTAAGTATTGTAAAATAGAAAAATACGGAAATAATTCTTCCCCCACCCACCCACATAATCGATCACAAGAAAATAACATAGTTCAGGGGAAATCAATATTAATTTCTTATATACTGACTCTATTCAGAGCTGTAAGCTTCACTTTGACATGTTTGGCAAATCACATTCTTATTTCATTATATTAATTAAAGATTAATTGAGTCACAGCCATTCCTCAAAGGCACTGTGAGATGATGCAGACCTGTACATGAAGTCCCTGGTTGCTTGTTGGGTACAGTTTCTTTCTGGATTGATTTCCCCTGAAGGATAAATTTAAGTCAATGTGACTTTCTTTTGTTTTAAAAACAAAGGTGGCAAGCGTTTAGAAAATAGTATGACGACTAATGGATGACTTGATGCTCTTGCAATGCATTATAATCACTTGTGTGTTAGATATCTAGCTACAACATGTAATAATACTACTGGTTTAGGTATGTTGGGAATTTAGGCCTAATTAAAAAAAAAATTAAAAACACTGGTTGGGATTTCAGTGGAGACACAACAGAAAGCAATGGAAGGAGATGACTTGAATTTGAACTACATTTTTTCACTCTTGTGACCCAGAATACATATCTGTGGTCTCGGAGGACAATGTTCACCTTTTGACTTCACATCATTGCTTTGCCATGTGATACTTTTATAGCGTCTTGTGAAAGCTTGTGAGACTCAGTGGGGACTGTTAGCTTTAAATATATATAAATATATATCTCGTGTACAGTTACTGCAGAAAGGAAAATAATTTTGAGAATAAAAAAAAATGTGAGGATTAAGGGGTAGCTATTCTAGTTCTCCCCTGAGCCCAGGCGTTGTAGGAGTGAAGGGACTAAAGAAAACAAACACATCTCAGAAAGGAGAGAGGGAGCAGTAGGATCAGAGAGCTATGGTCCACCCGTATTTTCAGTCAGGATTCCTCTCTGAATTACCCCAGTGGGGGTCCCCAGCCAGGGTCCTGGGTAATGCTACAGCTTCATCTGGCTCCCTTTGTGAAGGGGAGCTGGAATGATGTTCCAGGCAGGTCCGAAGACCTTTCTACAGCCTTTAACTTTTAAAAACTGTTTTTAAGCAGAGGTTCTTCAGCTAAGTTTTCAAAGGGCTTTCATTGCAGCAGGACTGTAGAGTGAGTGAAACTACTTATAACTCCATTCTTTGGGAAATGGCTCATTGCTTCTCAGGTCGATCCCAGAATTGGTGCTGGCAGAAGTTGCATGATGGGAGGGAGGCTTCAGAGTTGTTCTTTATCTTTTGATGTTTCTCTCATGCCTACTGGAAAACATATCTGGAAGAAACCACCATAAGTACGTGAGGAAGCTGGAATTAGCAGTTTGCAATATTGCTAGTCTAACGCTTCTGAGCCAGCCCCCCTCCATTGATTGAGGCAGGAAAAAATGTGCTCAAGGTATATGTCTGTATACTTAAGTTTGGAGGAGGGGGTGAGGATGAATTACTATTTTTATTGGCCCTACTGTTAGGCATTCTGTTCTTTCTTCACAATAGTAAAGGCTATAAATATTTCTCTTTTTTTGGTCTGAGATAGTTTTGTGTTACAACAGCAACGGCTTTCAACAAGCCCTACAATGTATGCACAGCTACTTAGCATGAAACTTTCAGTAAACCTGAACTTATATACCTTTAAGAAACAAACAAACAACATAAAAAATTGGCTAACCACTATTCTTTCTTCTTTTCTCAGAAAAAGTGTCTTCAGCAGCTTAAAAAAGTGATGGTTTTGTAGGCTTTTAAAATTGCCTCAGGCTAGCATGGGACTGTAAGAATTGCTTGCAGTTCCTGGTAACAGTATTGAATTACCAGTCTTGTAGGATGTAAAATATCACTTACTGAGAAGTTTTGAATACTTTAAACTTGTTTATCTATAATTGTTAGACAGTTATTATTCACATTTTTTAATAGTACATTGAAAGTATTTAGGAAAACTATCATCAATAAAATAATTCAGAGGTAAAGCAGAAAGCTTTTTAATTGGGGACTGATAGGTAAATGTAGAAAAGGAAAACTGTAAAATGAGAGTACTATTTTAAGCAAAAATGCTAGTTACATTAGTTATTTAATAACATGTATATAAACTTCTGGAGATGCAGTTCGTGTAATGTTTTTTTGGTGTCTGCATTGGGAAGAGAGGAATAACACTGTGGAAGTTCTTTTTTCTGTCTGTGGACTCCAAAGGGAGCCTCGGGTGACCAGCTGTGCACAGATGTCTGTGCCTGACAGGGGACCCCCTCGTTTTGGTGTCCTGTAAGGCTGGAGAAAGGGACAAACCACACATGGCAATTCAGCTGGGCAGGCCTCTGAGAATAATGGTTTTCCAGGACTAGCAGATTAATAAAATTATTTGAGTTTATTTAGAATACAAACAAACATGTTTTCAAGTATTTGGACTTTTAATGTCTTGTCAAAGTTACAGGAAAAAGAAATGGTTGCATTTCAAAAAACAAAAGGGCTGAACCTAGTTTGGAGTAATTAGTCTTGCAGTCCCTCTGGTGTGCTGGAGCTCACTTCTGCCATCAGGTATTTTCCTTTCTGCTGCGCAAAATGCTCTATCCCTCTGTATTGTTAATGACATTAATTTATTGCTCATTTATTGTTGTGCTATGTCTTGGTTCCTAGATTCAGATAAACTCTAAATTCGTGCTTAAAAGGAAAGCAGCTGCCTACCCTTTGGGGTGGAGGAGCAGCCACAGTGTCTGCTGGGGTCTGCGGAAGGCTGCAGTAGTTCTTAATGCATAAACCTGCACTATGCATTGCAGATGCAAAACCCTGATAAGTCTGTCAGTGGTGTGATTTTATTTTTAATTCATGCAGCTAATGGTTTGGAGCCCTTCACCAAAAATGGGTTTGTCTTAACTGCTGGAAGGATGTGGTAGAGGCTGTTCTGGGTTCTTCCATGGCCGGTATGCATGCCTGCGCATGGTGTGGTGAGCAGGGGCAGCCCATGGGGCGTTCTGGCTGAGAAAAGAGCAAGTTCATCCTGTGAGAGATCTTGACATTCCAGAATTAGCTTTTTCTTCTGGCCAAGAACAGAAAATCAGAATGTAAAGAACTTGATGTAATGAAAAACTTGGAGAAACTTTGAATTGGAAGTGTCAGCACTTTTGTTGTAACATTTTCATGGAAATTAAATGGCTTGGAAAATTGGAAAGGAGAAAGATCTGCCGGAAAACATAGAACAACAACAAAGAAACAAACCTAAGAGTGCCTGAATTCAGACAAATATTTTCGTGACAGGGAAAGATTTATTTGTGAACTTTGAACATTTAATTTTTTTGTTGTTGTTGTTGTTTTCTTTTTTTCCCAAAATTCTTGACACTTTTTGTTTACAACTCCAAACTATTTTAAACAAGTAATGTAAACAATGTGTGCATAATGTAGAATCATAGTCTAATATTTTCAATCTCATACCGTTGCAATGAGAGGCCATTAAAGATTTAGTGTTTCAAGATTTATTAGTGAATTATCCATAACTCTATTTTATTGGTTAAAAGGTTTCTGGTTTACTTTGCACTAGAGGAAAACATGTTTCTGTGCTATCGGCCCTTGAAAAGGATATCTAATGGAATATAGTCTAAATGATGGTAATGATCCTAAATGAATAAGTTTAACAGTAAGGTTATGAATAAACTACTTATATACTATGAATTTAAAAAGAAGGTTATTTACTGTAGAAGCAGGAATTAAGAAAGAATGACCTGAAATCCTAAATAATAATAAAAAAATTAAA
>VZTL01040352.1:976-11201 GCA_013400535.1 Scopus umbretta
AAAGGAAAAAAAAAAAACAAACAAGGAAAAAGAACTGGGCCCAGATAACCCAGTAACAGGGTACAGAGCTATCTTGTGATTCTGAGTTCTTGTGAAGTAAACCACTTTATAGCCATAAAGCAAAAGCAGTACCCAAAACAGTGCACCTGGAAGAAAACATTAGTCCTCCCGCCCCTGCACCCCTCAAGCACACTTTTGTCAATTTTCTACTGGAATGAAGTCGAGATCCTTTAGCTAACCATGATGGGGGATGTCCTAACTCATTAAAAAAACAGAAAACACTTCACCCAAACAACAACAACAAAAAAGAAGTTTGATGGGTCTGGGAATTTTCTACAAACTATTCTGTGCAGTCATCTTCGAATCACTGTAGAACACGAAACTCATTTCTCTTCGCAAACAGATGAAGGAAGCTGAAGAGTTACACTGCACATGTTCTTATAGGAAAAAAAGATCAGTTAGCTGTTCATTATGAATTCCTCCTCTCTCAGCAGATAACTCTGCCCAGCAACGACAGCTCTGCCAGCAGCGAAAAACCTGGACAAAAGTGCAGGAAGTAATAAGTAGCTCCTCGCAAAACTACTTACATTTTGTCCTCAACTCAAGAGAAGCTCTGCTGCTGCTATAGGCAGTCTTTACAAAGCGCAACCTGCCCCTTAATATAGTCTCTGCAGGGGCAGATCCTTCTGTGGGTTGGGTGGGATCCGGCACAGCTGAACAGCAAGAGGTCACCTTGGAAAACACAGTGCTTCCTTCTTCCGTCAAAAGAGGGGACCAGAATATCATTTGCAGACTCCATGGTGAGACATTCAATATTATGCCTAAAAAGCAAAGCACATGATCTAACTCTCAGTGGAGTTTACAGGAGTTTGGTACAGTTTTCCTCCTTCCTCGCTAAAAATAAAATTAAATGCTCTATGACATCTGAAATCAAGCACATTTAGAATTGCAGCTTTCCAGAACATGACTCTCGTTTCTTTTTGCCTGCGCGGATTCACTCTGCAGAGGGCAGTACAGTCTTTTCAGCTTTACTCCGTTTCCTAAAGACTAATGAAAGAAGTCAAAAAGGGAAAAAAATGCTTTTGACTGTTCCCTGAGGTATTTAAATACACCATGGATTTCTAGTAAGACAAAACCAAGGAATCCGATGCCAGGAGATACTCTCAGGGGTTTCAGCAGGGATGGCCCCAGGGAAGCCACGCCGGCCAGGCAGCCCCGGGTAGCTCAAGGTGCGGGCAGCCAAACGCGAGGATGGGGCGCCGCTGCTGGGCTGGAGCGGAACCTGGTCAGAGCAGGGCCCGCCGCTGCTCCCCGGAACCAGCTAGCGCTAGCTAGCCGAGGAAAGAAAAATTCCAGTTGCCGTTTTCTGACCTCAAAGCTTAAGCACGAGGGTAGCCATTCCGGCAGAGGCCTGTTCTTCACTTATTCTGGAAACACTGGTAGCATTTAACAGATTCCCCCCCCCACCCCCCCAAATTATAATTTTGTCTAGACAGCTAGTACAGAAGCCTGACAAAGTTTTTACATGAGCCGCTTCTGAACTACACTGGAAATGACAACTTTTCAAACAAAATACAAAAATAAAAACCACCTACAATTTAATTTAGCAAAAAGTGGGGACAGAAAACCTAGGATGCAGATTCCCTAGCAGCCATTTGTTGGAGCCCAGCTTTGAGTGCTTTGTTTTCATTCTGAAAGGAACACAGACATATTCCCAAAGAGACAGCACCTGAAAGCAACATTAATTTCCTTAATGCATAGCTGGTAAGCTTCATAAATTGGTACTAATACCTCTAACGTACAAGGGTTTGCAGTTCTTTACCTAGGACAATACCGACAAAAGGCTTGCAGAAACAGTAATTGCTAATTGCCAATGAATACAGATGTTTCAGTATGGGTGTTAATCGTGACCAAAGAGGGAGCTTAATAAATAAAAGAAAAGCAACACTTTGTCAGCGCTGTTTTTAAAATCATGTGAGCAACTGACAACTCACGCAATGTTCTATCTCCTACAACAAAATGCATTTAGTTTCTGACCCAGCTGATGGAGCACAGTTAGGAGTAGCGCCGAGAGTCGCACAAGTTCGCTATCTCTCAGAAGGACAGGACAAAAGCTATGGAATAGTGCACCTGCTCAGCCAGGGCTGCAAAGGGTCCAGAGTTACAGTTCTGGCATCTGCGATCCCTGCAGCACAAGCATCTTTGCTCCGTGCGAGCAACCCAATATCAAAGGGAAGTGCACGGTGCACGCACGTAGCGGCTGGAGGGGGGAAGGGAGAGATGGAAACCTTTGGCCTCGGTGCTGTACTCCCCACTGCAAAAACACATGCTGCGTGGACAGGTGCTCTCAGTGCAGGAGTAGCTTCTACCAGCCGCTGCTACGAAGGAGTAGCTTCTACCAGCCGCTGCTACGAAGGACTCACCTCACAGCTTGCTGCTGCCAAACAGACAGTACTTCCCTCCCCACCTTCCCTTCTCACAGAATCTGCACGCTAAACTTCACGTGTGGCAAAAACCAGTGCAATAAAACGAGACCAAATAATATGTTCGTGCTTTTAAGTACTTACCTAAGCAGAGCTTTGTCCTTGTTAAGATGCTGGAAGAAAGAAGGCTCACAGATGAGCTGGCTTTCCTGACAAACTTGTTTACAGGATTTCCCTGGTTCAGCAATTTTTACTTGAAGGGCACTTAATGGGGGCCACATCACCTGCCCGTGACAGAAATCCTGCAGTGACAGATCATATTTTATTATAATGCACCCAGTCCCTCGCTAGCGATTTTCCCCATTAGTAAATTAAGTAGTTACTATCACCCAAACACTCATTTTGCAACTCATTTCAGTTGTATTAAGATCAGTAATTTGAGCACAATTAAAAAGAGTATTTTTAAGATTTTTTTTTTTTTTCTAGCATGAGGGAATTATCACCTTCAATTGCTATTTGAAATGTGGCAGTATCATTCTTCCCAAAGAAACTTCTTCCCTAACTTTACCGTTTTTAATTTATCATAAAGCAACTCCAAATACTCTCTTGACTTCCACATACCCAGCCCCTTTTGGGCTTTCTCAGCTATTCCTATTTCTCTAACTCAGTGCTAGCAGAACTATTTTTGCAACAGCACAAATATCAGGAGGAAGTTCTGGCAGGAGAATTCCAGAGGCCAGTTACCCTGTAGGTGAGAAATGTCTCAAGTGGCCCACGTGGAGAGCCATCTGGAAAGGATCAGGGGACTCGCAGCGCTATGGAGTGAGCTGAACTCATAAAAGACTGAAGACTTCTATAAAGCAACCAGGACTCAAAGAGTTTGTTTGCTCTTCTTGGTTGAAGTGCTACCAAAAGTGCTCCAACACTGAAAAAAACTAGCTATAAATACAGCATGCAGTCAAGTGTCACCACAGTGGAAAGAAGGAGGGAAGAAACGATATCTAAAACACACTTGCTAGTGAAAACCATTCAAAGCCAAGTTCTTACGGTCTTGACATTTAAAATGAGGAAAAGCAAAGAGAAAACTTTATTCGCTGGTTTTATATAACATTCCATGATACTCAGCCACATTATTTTAACATCTGGCAACTCTCATCAAAAGGTGATCAAAACATTTGGGCCCAGTCCATCGTGGTTTGCTTTCTCCTGACAAAACTAAAATCTCTATGAACGGGTCCCAAACCGTGACCCAAAGCTTAGAAAGGCTGAACTACTTGACATTTCAATGAAGCTAAGACCCCAAATCATTTACCAGTTCTCAATATCAGTTTGGTAGTTTTATACTCTGTTTAGATTTCCTCTGCTGAAGAAGGAAGTTTTCATACTCCCAGGTCTAACCATAAATTTCATATTATACAATCAGGAACCACAGAATATCCTGAGTTGGAAGGGACCCAGGAAGATTCCAGAGTCCAACCCCTGACTCCACACAGGGCAACCTAAAAGCTAAACCACGTGTCTAAGAACGTTGTCCAAATGCTTCTTGAACACTGCCAGGCTTGGGGCCATGGCCACTTCCCCCTGGAGCTTGTTCCAGTACTTGACTGCCCTCTCAGTGAAGAAGTTTTTCCCCATATCCATTCTGAACTTCCCCTGATCCAGCTCTAAGCCATTCCCTCATGCCATATTCAAAAAATATGAGTAATTTTAGAGCATATTTATGGCAGAATAATTTTAACAGCATCTAAAAAATGAGTTAAAAAAAGACAGTTGGAGGTACTTTTTAATGAGGTTGTTTCAAAAAGGTCATTTTGCTATTTGGACTTAAGCACCCTGCCTATTCTGTCCTTTTATAAATCAATATTAAAAATACTAGATGCAGGAAGAAATCTATATAGGATCAAAATCCAATCGTGTAAAATATACTATATAATACTGTAATATATACTGATGTTATATATATAATAGAATACTGTAATATGGGATTGGATTCACAGCTAGTGCAGGCAGAAGACAAAAGTTGTTCAAAGACAGGGAATTGCTTGCTGGGGGCTTCAGCTTTTAAGATCTCTTAGTTGAAAATTCTTCCCCCAAGCTGGGCACAGCCTCCCATTTCTCATCCATAGCTTGGTGGGAAGCCTTCCTCAGCTTCCTAAGCCACCTTAAAACATGTCTCGGAGTATGTCACCTTCACGGGTACCAGGCACACAGGGCTGTGTTTCAGTTTGCTGTCTCTGGCTAGTTTTCCTATCAACCATTAAAAGCAACCTGAATTTGGTATCTCAATCCCAGTCTATCTTGCCCCTACATGCATAAGGGTAAAATACAGAAAAAATGTTACATAGAAGGTTAAGCTTCACCAGAGACTGCGCTTATGTTTGCTTTACCTGCAACCACAATTTCAAGGTGAGACAGGCCTAGCCCTGCTGTCGAAGGAGGTGTCCTCCTCCCTCTCGCTTTTCCTGCTCTTGGCTGAATGCTCTCACCCCACTCCCTTCGCCAAGCTCTGGTGCTCAGCTGACCTTCTGCTGAGCCAAGTCAGTTTGCCAACCTAGCAGAGCCCTGCCAAAAACATTTTCTGCTGGGTTACCAAGTACTCCACTTGACCACATCTTTCAAAGTCAGCATGTCTGTTCCATCAGCCCAGCCTGCCGCATCCGACAGCTCCCAAGTTTGCAACAGGGAATCCTGCAGCTGCTTCGGCTGCAGTTGCCTGGCTGCTCCTTTGATGGCAGTGCCAATTTAGGCAGTCCCACCCTTGGGTTCCCAACCCTACGCTGCCGCTTTGCAGAGCTGACACAACTGTTTGTGCAGCCACAGAGCAACCAGGATCAAGGGGTGGATTCAGCAGATGGCATGGATGGACCTAACAGCCACGCTGGGGAGCTGGCAGGGGCAGCACACTGGCAGGAAGGAGTAGCTTGGAGTGAAAGCTGGTTTAATCCAGCTGAAGGTGGCACTGCTAAAACAGGAACCACAGCTCGCAGTAGCTCTCTTACTTCAGACCCTAAAGACCTTCAGCCCAGCTGCTGGATCTGAAGATTCAAGGAATTCACTAAACCTTTCTTGTGAATGCTTTCCTCCCTCCTGATCCTGAGCCACGGCACCAAAAGGGAAATTCTGGACAACAACTTTAAATCCTACAGTTTCACTGTCCCACAGGATGACTTGTGTGTGAGCATATCTGGCCCCATCCTCTTCACATTCAAACATGCCCTGAAGACCATACTCTCATGGTTAATGCACCCCACAACCTCTGAACCAGATCAGCTCCATGCATCTGTTGCAAGCTGGTGAGGCTTTCTCTGTTCTGCCTGCCTCCCACCACAAACTCTTCAAAATGAGATCTCAACTTTCATTTTTGCTTCATCTGACATGTTCATCAAGCACAGTGCTAAGCACGTGCAGCTAATAATGACGCTTGAGCATCCTGGGGGCTGTGAAACAATAATGGCTTTTGACAATTAGTCAAAGCAATGAACAAAATTACAACGCTGTATTTATTTCTGAGAAGCAGGCAGGAGAGGCCAGGGCTTAGCCCTTGGGGGAGGTCCAGAGGGGAGAGGCAGTTTTGCCCCACAGATGCTATCTCTAGATTGTCTCTTTTTCTCCCTTACATCGAGCTCCACTTTCTCCTATACTGACAAAACCTCTCAATTTCAGCTAACTCAGGTAGGAGATTCAAAAGAAGCAGAGATACTTTACAGGCTATGTCATCTATACAGCAGCAAAAGCTTAAAGTGTTTACTGGCAGGAAACTGGAAATGGCTACGTTACGTTAACTACACTTCCGATCTGAAGCTGTGTTGTTCTTTATTACTGTCTGTAATACTGTCCTCTTTCAGCAATACAGGTACAGAAGCACGTGCTGCAATGCTTCTGAAAGAAATCCTGGGAGTTAATTGGCATAACAGAGATACAGGTTATTCCTATCTCTCTTTCGCGGCAGCCAGAACAAAAGGTGGAGCAGGCTGTTGCAGGAGATCCAACCTAGGGCGGAAGTCCAAGCAAACATATAGTTTCTAGACATCAGGATCCCGTGTAAATCTCTGCAGTTTATTACTCCAACCCAATACCTTCTGCTGCTCTCAGCTGGCAATAATGCATGGGGACCAGAAGTCCTTTAAGTAACTAGTTTCCAAACCGTTTAAAGCTTTATCGATTGAAACTAAGTACTTGAAAAATCCACCCAGAGGCTTTAGCCTAAGTGCAGTTCTACCACAAAAGTATCTCTATATTTATGCGACACTTCGTGATCCAAAGATTTTTCGCGTGTACACAGTTAAAGAAGTCACATGTACACTGAAAAGTTACTTTGCCTTTCTGCTTTGATATAACAACAAGGACTGCACCGCTACTATTTCTACTTGAACAGCAATTACACTGACAAGCTTTAAAATGGAGTCCTCCCTTTCCAACATAAAACAAGAGAGTCATCCACAATCAAAGTTCATACCTGTCTTTCAATAAACGCATTCATCCTCTGAAGCATTCCCTCACATGTAAATTCATAGGGCAAATAAGGGTCAATCTGTGGAAACACAGTGTGTTAAGGTTAGAAGATTTTCTGTTTAAATGAACTTTGTGGTGTGCTGTGTGGTAACAGCTTGCATTCCAAATACTGCATTATAGCTCAAGTAGCAACAACAAATGCAACTAAACTAATTAACAAATCCCAATTTCACAAAACGATCAGCAGTTTAAGCTGATTTTTGCTCCTTTGTAACGGCAATAAAAGTTGCTCAGTGATTATCTTTAAGGAAACTCAGGGTATACTGCAAAGTAGTAGACATGAAGCTAGCCTGAGACCCTAGGGATTCCAGAGCTCCTGTTTTAACTAAGTTTCAGTTCTGGAGCTGAAGTGAAAAAGAAAACATTATTACCAAAAAGAATGTGATGCCTTTGAAAATTACTTCAAACTGTTTTTCAACCCCCTTGGAATGCCCTCATTACAATTCCACGCTGTCAGTGCACAAGCACGTCAGTGGCAGCTATGTCAAGGCTACAAAATCAGTCAAAAGAGTTGACCATGTATTTGGACAGCCTGCAATGCTCTAAGAATCAACAAGGAAACTTCCTCACTGAATGCACAGAAAATATAGATTGCTGTATAATTTACACATGAAATTCACATTTCTATGCAAGTGTACTCACTCCAATTTTTTTTCTCCTGGTAAAAACCTGATATATGCAGTACTAAAACATGATAATCAGATACCACAGAGATGTAATAACAATTTTTTTTCCCTATATCCTACAGAAGTGCAGCACTCTTCTTTAATTAGACTAACATTAAGACGCACTCTACATGCAGTACACAATACACCCTCGAGCGCTGATGACAAATTGAGGATATATTTCTCACCTTTTGATTCAAAATTGATTTCACGGCCTTCTCAACTTCAGAAAGATCATTGATGTCTACAGTCCAGACATGGGGCTTCCCAATGTAAACCTCAGCATAGGGATGCTGAGATGTCAGCTGAAAGGAAGAAATGATATTGGTAAAAATTAACGTGTCAAGATATCCTTTCCTCTCGCTCTCTTCATTATTTTTGGATGAAATGTACTAGGATAATGCAAGCATTCAGCTAGAATCTAACAGTCAGCATCATTCCTTCCGAGTTATCTTTCACATTTTCTGTGTTTAAATATAAAGAGTCAATTTAGTTGGAAAACTGAAAATCAGATAATAATGCAGATCACAAGAAACATTCGTGCACCTCTCCTTTGTGGCTTTGGTCCCCATAACGACCTACATCACAGAAGACTTGATGCTTACTGAAATTACTTCTACAACGTGACCCTGCTTCCCCACAGCTCATTCACAGAGCAGCCCTGAGTTTTTACAATCTGTAATTGCCACCAGTCCTGGTTAGACCTGCATGACTGGCTTCAAGAGATGTCGTCCTTGCCCTGTCTCACCTTCAGACAACATCCTCATGCTGCCTCTCATTCAAATTTCAAACATTTCCAAGCCTCTGTGAGTAGCAGTGAATAAAGAATCATTTCTATCACTTAGATGAATTCTGACTCTCGCTGCTAATAGTACAGGAGTGATTTGACCTCATTAAGAGTGTTAGCTGGTATTTTGCTCACCACTTTGTCAGAAAACAAATCCAGTAAATACTCAAGTAGATAAATACAAAAAGTTGTATTAGAGATTACTTTCAGAACTAGCAGGATGGCACTAAAAGTAATTTTTGTGACAGATTGCACAGGAGTGAGAGGAACATGCAAATGAACACATGGAGAGGAAGCAAAAACTGCAGAAGAGAGGGAAGTGTTTCACAATGGCCCCAGAAGAAAACCGCTTTTTTAATAAATACAAAAATAACCCTACAGGGTAGACTGTTCAGAGACACTTTTTATATAGTTGCCTCTCTATGCTTGACAGAAAGTAAAATCTAGTCAGCGCAGAAGATCTGAAGTAGGAAACAGTCTCTGTTGGAAAGAACCTTCTCCTGCACTCGCCATATACCATACTTGCTTTCTTCTTCAAGTGAATGCAAGAAAACTACTTAAACATTTTTTTGCCTATTGCATTTTGCTTGTGGACAAGAGAAGCCAGCGTTACAGTTCCATACGGGATCAGCTAGCAGAAATCTGTGCCCGGAGAGCAGTGCTCCAGGGGACCCCGTGCAGGCTCCCCTGCGGCGGCAGGGCGGCGTGGCGGTGAGGGCCCGCGGCGGGGCTGGGGGACTGCAGCTGCTGGGCCGGCAGCTCAGGAGGCATCTGCACGCAGCCAGCTCCCGTAGGTGCCTACGTTCACTCGCATTTTGAATTCCTCCAAAAAGTCCAATCCTTCTCGAAGACTGATATATTCTAACCTTTTCTCAGTAGTATTTCTACTGCCACTAAAACTGAATGTACCTAAAAATTCGGGTTACCGAGACTGAGTTCCCAGGGCACTGACGTCTGGACTTTAGCTGGCAGAAGCTACATTCCTATTGCTTTCAGTAACAACAAAAACCCTTCTATTGCACCTTTAAAAATATGAACATAAACCAGTGTTTTAAATTCCACAAAGCTTTAGAAATTACGCCGTAGACCACTTTACCGTTTCAGACAGACAGATGGCAACACTAAAGCCAGAACTGATCTGGAAGACGAACATCGAAACTTTGCAGACCAGTAGCAGTTTTAAGTATTAAGAGTAACTAGCAACATATTTTCATTGCACCAGTTATTCTGCATCTATACTATTTCCTAATACTGAAATGCTTTAATTAGCCAAGGCTTAATGTTTTAGATATTCAGGAGATACTTCCTCTGTCTATAATTAAAATCTGTAAGAATTCTTATAAATAGAGTTGGAATTAGTTTCTAATTTCAGGTCTTTTTTTTTTTCCTTCCTAAAAGCAGAAAAGGGAAGAAACCACACCCACCAAGAACACATTTCAACTAGATTTAGTATACAATGGAGAAGAAATATTGGTACAAAAACTGGTACAAAACAAGCTGCTTGAAGGTTATTTTTTCTTTTTTTCTTTTTTTTTTTTTTTTCCTGGCCCTTCTTCCCAGCAAAATCATGTCCCAAGACAAAACAACTGCTGATCTAAAATGAAATTTGTCATTTCCAGTTTTTATACAGAGTCTTCACTACAGGACCCCATCGCAGGGGTAGAGGGGAAACAGTTCACTCCGTCACCCTCCTCCCCCACTAAATTCTATCTAAAACGAGAGAGAAACAACGTGACTTGCAATGGTTACTTGACAACAGTGCTAAACACAGACTTTATCTTCAAATTGTTCTATGGATAATCAATTTGCAGAACTACAAAGGCTTTTTTTTTTTTTTT
>VZTL01040352.1:21586-34999 GCA_013400535.1 Scopus umbretta
AAAAAAAAAAAGTACCATCCTAGTTTGCAAACAAGAATTACTTTAATTTTCAGTGCCATATGTTTTTTGAGTTTTGAAGACTACTAGCATTCCAAAAGAAATTTGCTGTAGACTGTATTTACAGCCAGTATGCAGCAGAGATCAGAAAGACTTTCCCTCAATACTTGCACACAGTCCTAGTAATAGTTCTATAATCAGGCAACAAGTTTCATACTTCCTGGTAGAAACAGAATTTTAAAGAATTCTATTTTCACTCACTATTTTTGTCATGTAAATTCTGTACACTGTTCCTCCACAGCCTTGTGTGAGCAGGCCAACAATTTTACTGAAGTTCATTCAAAGGGCAAGCAGACTGGTGAAAATCCTGTCTTTTCAAATCTTGAAGGAGCAATAAGGTATCAGGCCTAGGTGAATGAACACTATTCCCTTCTTAAAACTTCCTTGCTAAATTAATTCTTGGTATACATTCGAATACACATGGTATTTAATGACACATAACAACTGGCTTCTAGCTTTAGCTTGCTCAACTGGTGATACTGTTTGTGATCAAGGAGATTCCCTGCCTCATTATGAAATCGCCCTGTTCTGCTAGCTATGCCAAGGCTGCACCAGTCAGACAATGTCCTGGGCTACGTATTAGATAAGCAGCCAACAAAATGGAGACAAATGTGCTCTCTTGTTTGATGTGGTTGCTGTTAATTAACACAAATTATTTAAAAAACTAAAAGCTTGCTCCATTTTTTATTTTTCCTTTTACTTAAAATTTGAATTACTCTGAAACAAATGTTCCTCCCATTATTTGTAAAGTAAAGTAGCATAATCAGAAACTGTTAAGCAGCTCATATATATTGTTAAGAGAAAGTCCACTGTAGAACTTTTTCTTTGCAAATGTACAGGAGAAATAGAAATGGAGCAGCCTGGTCTTGTTTCCAGAATGCAGCACTGGTCTGTTGCTAAAGGCACACCTTAATCCTGCCTGCCTGGCTTTCAGTACAGAGCTGATGAGTTAGGCTTTACTGTCCTGAGTGGGGAGAGAAGGCAATGAAGCACAGGTACTTCGGACATAATCTGCCTACAATAAGAACAGTAATCATAGAATCATAGACTCAGCAAGGTTGGAAGAGACCCCTGAGATCATCTAGTCCAACCATCAACCCACCACCACTATGCCTACTGAACANACAGACAAGTATACTAAGATAGGATGAAAAAAGCAGGCGTCCATGCTATATTTACAGTAGTATTTTTGGGGGGCAGAGGGAGGGTTTTTACTTAAACCCTTGAAGTTAAAAAAACACGTAATAAATATTACTAATAGTTCAAATTAACTGAGCAGACATACAAGTTATATTTTAAATTAATATATAACCAATCAATACAATTTAGGAAGACAAAGCAAAAGCAGCGATAAAAATCAGCATGTGCAAATGCGCAAACAAAACATTAAATTAACTATCCATAACCTTAATTTTGAATATTACTTAACCATAGGGCTGACTTTTTTCCTGATTCAGAATGTAAAACCACAGATAAAACATTCAGTATCCCAAACAGCATCAATTCTTCCATGCATAATACTTAGTAAAATAACAGACTGTTAAATGGTGTTGCTGGGTTTCCAACTCCACAAGATGGGGTAACTACTGTGGACTGCACTATAGAGTCTATAGAAATGATTTTTCCTTACAAAGGAAACTTTATAGATAGATAGGTATAAGTAAAGGGATCAATATGTAAAAATTTCATTAATCAGTTTTCAAACCCCATGAGTAAAAACATAAAAAACCCCCACATACAAGCTGAGAAAAATCTTTCATCCCCCAAAGGGCAACCCTCTTTCTTTTAATCGAATGACATTTTTAAAGAACAACTGGAACTGATAGCGGCATCTTCCCTTTGTTCCCTGTACATAAAACAATTGTTCTTAATTTTTCCAAAAGTCTTTCTTTCTGAAGGAAACAAACAAACAAAAAGCCCAACCAAAAACTCAGAAAACACAATCAACAAAACAATCACTCCTTTATTCCCCTATTTACTTTGAGTAAAAAGCTGCTGCTTTCATAATCATCTATAAAGTACCATAAAAATACTGTCAGCACCTTATACCTTACACAAATCTCACTAATATTTGTCTCCTTTTGCATTGAAGTAGTCCTGAATTTCCACATTCCTTGTAGAAACATGTTATTTTGGATAATGAAAGTATATATTGCAATAAACCACTTCACAAAAATAACCAGGGCACAAAATTCAATTCTAAACATTAAAAACATTGAATTAGAAAGTGAGAGAGCATAAATATGACATTTATAAATAGGAAGGCCACAAGTAAATAAATCAAGAAATGTGGTTTGCAAACAAAATATCAACATTCCTTCAACTGTTAATCCACTTCCGGAGTTTACTTCCTTAGGTGCATATAAAAATACTTTTTTATCTCAAATAATTTGACAGTAAACTCCAGATTTTTACTTTCTTCTAAATGAATTCAAAGATAAAAGATCACAGATGCTGCCTAGTAATGCAAAATCAACATTCTCTGCAGAGTTTGGATCAGACTGCGCTGACCCTTTTCTGCTGTCCATACTGCTAATGTAGACTTCAAGTATGGAAGATAATCACATTAAAAAAAAAAAAATAAAAATTCTCCTCAGAATCAAAATGGAAGAGTAATGGTGAGGAACAGTCATACAAACCTTTTCTGAAACAATTTTTCAGCAGCTAAAATAAACATGCCATTCTGGAAAGTACTTTTTGTTGGATCATTGACTGCAGAACTGTTATTACTGTTCATCAATTATTTCCACCTACTTTTAAAAGACAAGCCTTTCTCATCAAAGAAATCAAATGACAACTGTCTGATAAGTTTTCCCTAAGACAATGTTGACAAGAAGACAGAGTCTGAAGGGCTGAAATTTTAAGTTTGGTGGGTGAAAAATTTAAGTATAAAAGCTAAAAAAATACATGATGCATATTAAGAACTGCTTTTAGTTTTTTTAATGTGGTAGATGGTGGTAATTAACACCATCAGTTTGGCAGTCCAAGATTATCACAGTATTTTGCAATTTTAGATCATCCAGGTACCCTCACAGAACACCAGAAATTCAGCACTGAATGAAACTAAGCACCACATATGCAGAACTACAGCCCAACGACATTACAGAAGAGCTCGATTCAGAGTCCTAAAGTGGTTAATGGCTTGAAGTTCAAACTGCAAAAAGTACGTAAAACACCTCATATACGGAGTCTCACTTTCTTACATTGAAAAAAGCCAGAACACAATGATTTGATAAAGCTTGCACAAATGTAACGCAGAAATCTTTGTGCATGTCATACATGCATACCGTTAAGTCTAGCAGTCCTAACATCTGGGTGCTTATTTGCCAAACTGTCAAGTCCAAGGTAAGCCAAATTGCAGTGTGTATATACAGTGTATAACAATTGAGATTGAGACACAAACATAAGATTGGAAAATCTCTCTTTTCGAGAAGTGTCACACTCTCAAAGACTTTTCAACACACCCTTGAATAATGAAAATCCTGTCTACCAGGGAAACTAAAAGACAGCACAAATGCCAGAGAAATCAACGCACAACAATATTAAGAGGGTTAAACAGATACAGTGGTAAATCGCAAAGAGTAGAGGATGTCCCTTGGAGCTCAGATATGAAACTTTCAAACTACTAGCCACAGAGTACTTAATGCACAGTACTGAACATATAGATGGATCTGGAGAGGATTCAGTGATTTGTGACTAGCAAGTGTGAATTCTACACTGAAGAAATTATCTGAAATGTAAATAAAGTGTTAACTATATGACCATATAAACCCAACAAAATTACAATAGTCAATTCTTTCTGTAGAAGGAAATTCTCTCTCACCAAATTGGTAGTGTTCTCAAAAGAAGCCAATGAGCATGTAGAAACTCTTTAAAATGTTGCAGAAAAACATCACAATACTGAACACCTGGCATTGTAAAGCTTTTGAAAAAGCCCCCTCAGTAATCTAAGGGACCAAGTGACTAGGAAATAGAATGACCGATAAATTCAATATAAATAGTGATGCATGTGTTGAAAACCAGACCTAGCTTCACATATGAATAATGGACCTGAGCTAACCAGCGTCACTCAAGAATGAAGACTTTGCATTATGACAAAATATGGTTATGGCCAGTAGCAGTCAGTCCACCCACCCACCAAGTAAATAATAGGAATTATTTGGAAATGAATAGAGAAATAAAGAGAATATCATTGAACTGTTCTATAAAAACACAGTTCTCTCCCTCCTCAAACACTGTTGTGGTTCTGGTCCCTTTCCTCAAAAGGCCAAGAACACTGGATGTGGTTCCAAGATGGGTAAGAAGGATCCAAACTACAGAACAGCTTCCATTGTTACCTAAAGAAATCTATAACAAATTCATTAACAATTCTTCAGCTTGGAAAAGATAGTTTGGCAGAATATGAGAGAGGTTTACCAAACCGTAACTGGCAAAAAGAACATGGATATTGACTGACTACTCATAATGTCCTGATATAAAGGAAAGCCAAACAAAGCTAGTAGGAGGCAGGTTTAGAAAAACCCCAAAGTTAATGGCTCCTCCTGCAACAGGTCAGAGATTTAAGGGACTCCATGGTAGAGAATGTTGTGGATGCAAGAAAGTTTGCAAAGGTTCCTGATCAGACAAGTGCTCTGAAGACAATGAGATCTCAAAAGTTTGTCAACAGACAGTTAGTTTATCAACAGACAAACACATTCAGAAAATTCCTTGAGCTGGAAGAAGCTGGAAAGAGAGAGAAGATGCAAAGGAAGTATTATGTAACCTTGCCATGCTTTTGCTCTTCCCCAAATGTCCATTTGTGGCCTCTTTGCTAGGCACCTACCACATAGATCTGCATAGAATAAACACCAGTGTGCACACATACATATATACACATAAAATTTATTTGCACATATATAATCTTTGCACAAAGAATGAATAAAACATCTCAGTAAAGACTTGGGTTCTTCATGATCTGCCAGAAATCCTGCTTACGAAGTTTTCTTTTTTTTTTTTTTCTTTTTTTTTTTTTTCCTGAATGCTGAGGTTTTTAAAAGATTTGACAATTTCACTGTCATGTAATGCGCACTAATGCCTAACCAGGAACTTCTTGTCCTTTGAGTGGAAATCTCCAGAACTAACAATGAGACATACCTGTGCACTGTAAGTGCTGAAGCTGAAAAGTACAGGGGTACAGAAGAAAATAGGAAGTGAGACCACATGCAGAAAAGGCTGTATTGGTTTTGTGATAGTCAAATACTGGAAGATTATTGCATTAATTGGTATCGTAAGACCTCATTTTGCAGCTGCCAGAGTTCTGCAAAAAGAGAAGCTGATCACTGACCTGTCTGAAAGGTAAATATTAATGGAAAACATTTTTTTTCTTCCTTTCTTCATAATAAATGAAACTAATTTTCATAATAAATGTTGAAGAATAAGCCTTCAAAAGTGTATGTACATGTATACTTGTTTACCACACCTACAGCTGCTCATTTGCTTTGATTCACTTGGTTTTTTGGATCCAATATTCTTTCAGAAGCAAATGGTGAATTTCAGAAACGTTGTTGAACTAAAGCGTCTGGGTCATTTCAATTTGTTGTGCGGCACAAAGCAGGAGAGTGCTCCTGGAGCCTGGTGACAGCAACTAGGGTAAGTCTCAATTGGTAGATAAGCCCACAGTGCTGCTGCACATTTGGAGGAAGACAAAATAAGAACGCCATGAGACAAGTTTGTGAGTGCGCTGACCACGTGGGAGAGAAAAGGTGAGAAGGATCTTTTCTCCCTTTCCTTATGTTTCTTTTAGCTTAAAAAATGAAATGAAATGTTCAGTCAAAGTATGTTGCTAAATATGAAGCACAAAAACCAATCAGAAGGAAGGGAAAGGCAATGCCGCCAGCAGCAGGACACTGGTCTCTGCATGTAACAGAACTATTCCTAGAAGTATAATTTTTCTTCTCTGATTTCTCCCCATTTTCTTCCTCCTGCTCCATGCAAGAGGGCATATGACAGGGAAATTACACACGTCACACGGAGATATAAAGGCTGTTAGTAAGAACAGCCTTGGTTATGTACTTTCCCCCATTGAGAACAAGCATTGTAACAAAATCTAACCATTTCCCATCTCCAATTCTTCAAAACTTGTTATGCAGACAGTATACATCTAAGAAGAATGCCCATCTTGTCAAGTGGCGTTAGTAACAAACTCACACTATTTTGCCTTTAAATATATAAATACTTTTAGAACAACTCCACTTCAAGACCCTATAATACAATCTATTAAAGCAATCATCATATGATTTTATGTTTTACATTGATGGGTATTTTCTGATACAAGCAAAATCCTGACTTCTCTCACAGCACCCCACAAAAAATTAATAGCAAATAGAGTAAAATGAGTCTTGACTCTTTTTTCTTTCTAGGATTAAGGGTAGAAGTATTGGAATTGTATGACAGGAATTTGCAGGAAGAAGAACAAAGAAAAGACTTAGACCAAAACTGGAGTTAAGATGACATGAAAGGCTTCAAACATTCCCTTGTAATTGAAATGTTCTGTAATTAAAGCCAATTTTGATAATGAAGAGCATTATGGGTTTCACTCACATTTTATTAATTCCTTCTTTTTCACTTAGGCAGAGGTAGGTCTCTCCTTAGTACTGCCAGAAATCCCAGACAAAAACCCAAGCCTTTGATTACAACAAAAGCATCCAAAACTTGGCAAATGTTGCCTTTGATAGCTTACCTCTAAGGATAATCTTTAGAAATGCAGCTAATTTCTTGAGAGCCTCCTAGTTGTAAACCTCAACCCACTTAAGACTGATTCAGTTATCAGAGGGAAGAAAACAAGATGTTTCTTACAGTCTCTGCAGCTTCCAACCTTCCTGCACTCCAGCAAGATGTACCTAAACTTCCTCACTGTAACATGGGATGAATGCCATTGGTCTCAGGCCACGGGCTGACAATTTTCCTGTATCCAGCAGTGCTGACAGAAGCTATCACTGTATTCTTCCTCCTGTTGTCATGTTCAAACCAGAGTTCAGCCCCACTGAATGATGTGGAAAGACAGAACATTGTCTGTAAGCAATCCACAATTCTCTAGCTACAATCACCTGGTTAGTGTACACAGTTTAAACAGGTGTTCTCAGCTAGCCCCACCAACTCTGCCCAGCCATGCAGCAGAGCTGGGAATATGGGGATTTCTAGCAAAGGTGAAATGACAAGTAATTTAGCATCTTTTTTGTTTTTGTTTTTTTTTTTTTTACCGGCCTAGCCCAATGCAGAAAAGGACCCATGTCCATGGCTATGTAAAATCATGATGGCAGTTAGCTATTCAAGTTCCACCCTCAGGGAAAAAAGGCCCTATGCATACCTCAGTTCCATTTCAACCTACTTGGTTTAAAATTAAGCAATTTATTTGCAACTGCTATTCCCCAAAAGTACCTCAGTCTGGGGACTGGAACGCTCTCCCCTTCACACTGTGTTTCTCTAACGACTGATCAGACCCAGCAGTGACACGTGTATTCTGTGGAGATTACACTTTGCGTTAATTGACCATGTTCAATATAAAGAAAAGTAGCAGGATAAATAGATTAGTCTGGTTCTGTACAAGCCATGGTGGCAGATGAAAAGAGCATCGAACAGGGAAAATGAAGGAAACATGAAATAAGCAAATTACACAGACACAAGATTAGTTCAGGCTTTCTGTTGATCACAAGAATTGGGTTTTATCACTCCAGATAAGACAACCCACACTGTCACAGATTCAAAGCCTTTCTGCAGTGATTGCACTTTATGTACCAGTGCATATGGGCATGACTGCAGTTACAGTCTGCAAGTTACAGGTTTAATGTGCTTGATGTTACAAGCATACACCAAGCATTTTAATATGGCCAGGTATTAAGTCATACATCTTGGAAGAAACACGAGAGGCAATACTTACAGAAATGGAGCAGTTCTAGAAAATGATACAAGAGTCTTGGTTAAGAAGTTGTCTAAACACAAGTTCCTCAGAGTGTAAAGGGGATATACCTAACAATCCATATAATATTATTTTTGATTTGGTGCTGGTATGGCCCACGTGCCCTTTGCTAACATTCACATTTCAAGAGGAATGTGAATAATCTTGAAAAGGTTTAGAGAAAACAGACACGTGAGAACACTTAAGGATTAGAAAGCAGAAACCTCTCAGTGGCTCAGGATAGACAGGCTTTTCAGGCGATGAATATGGGTTACTTTGACCTCAACCTATATATTCCTAAAGGGAAACAGAACAGAAGCATCGTCAGTCCAGTAGACAAAGTCTATAACTACCACTAAGACTGGAAATTACCATTTAGAAATCTGTACCAGAAATAATGCAAAGTCTTAAGGGAGAAGGCAATTACTCAAGGATTTTGCCAGAGGCAACAGTGGGTTTCCAACATGCGCTATTTAAAAATCAAGATTGGATGTTCTTTTCAAAAAACCCATGTTTTGTCTTAATCAGCCCATGAATATCCTCTGTGTCATACAGAATCTCAGACTAGGCAATCACAAATCTCCCCTCTGGGCACATAAGCTATTAATACATATTTCTGAATTCATGCAGACTGAAACTGAGAGAGATATATTGCAGTGAAAAAAAAACAAAACAAAAACCTGGTGACTAAGCAACTATCTTGTTCCTTAAATCCAACTAGTATTCAACAGGTTATTCTGCTGATACACACTACAAATCAGGGCAGGAAGTATACATGATTTTTATATGCAATTATTCCTGAGAGACATAATGAGATCAGGAACTAAAAGTACAAAAACCTCAGCTAGGAAAGACTTGAATGAAAGGATCCCAGCTCTGCTCCAGCCTGCTGCAGACAGAAGACGAGACTGCAGATGGGGGCATACTAAGTCATTCTATACCACGAGCCCAAGAGAATAACTGTCACAGTATTTACTACGAAGCAAAGCAAAATTTTCTTTTAAGACACAGATTACATGGTTTAGCGCAGTAAGTCCAAATAACCTGGGAGGTCACAACTGAACGCACACAGTGCAAGACCAATATTCTCATGCCAATGAAGAGAAACGGAAAGAAAGTGTGAGACACGGGTGCTGTCATGCTGTTTTATCAGTTGGTCCTACGTATGGCACAGCATGTACTGATCAGTTCCTTTTCCAGTTGACAAGAGGCTTAAAATAAGGTCTTTTTAGACAGAAGGGGAGGCATACAGAGTATATGGGCATACAGAGCTAGAGGTAACTTGGAAGGAATCCAGTTATTAGTAAGTAATCGCTCTTCTTTGAAAACTGCGTGACACACACACTCCCAGGTGTGGCAGCCTGGAAGGAGCTCCAGAAAAGGACAGCGGACAAAAAGCAGAGACCACTGTGAGCTTAACACCACAATATACTTTAAGTTGGTGAAAATATGACCAAACCTCAGAGGTGTTATTCTGCAGCTCTCATCTGCAGATGGGAGACAATGCAGTAATTGCAATATTTAAGGAAAAAACCTCTGATATTATTACAGGGAAATGAAATGAGATTAAACACTCCTAGGGTCTTCAATGAAACACAATTTCCACTTTGAAATGCAGCACATTTTTGGTTGTAGATACAAGGAAAGAAATAATTGAAAGACACATTTGCTTATGACTGATTAAAGTTCACAAAGCTTCTGACACCTTCAATTTCCCATTACTTTTAACTGCTTCTGCATTTTCCAAAATTATTGTCATATCAAGACTACAAAAATTTTTTATTCTATCAGAAAGGTGTACATAAATAGCGAAGGACCCACATCAATCTAGACAGAAGTTTCCTCATCAGAAAAACTTCAGAATGTTCAATTTAATTATTTAAATATGTTTATTTTCAGAAAAAGACCTTAATAGATTTAGAGAGAAGGTATACTATGCTTTATTATATTAATAAAAATAAATTTGCTCAGGTATACGAGTTTACAAAACTCACCTTCCAGAAATTATCTACTTTGCCATAAACGAGAGACTGATTCTGCCTTTTGATGTCATTAATGTGTTTAATGTCACTGGAATTCAGATGCTGCTCTACCACAAATCCAAGGAAGCTGTTATCCGGAGTGTGAGCTGTAAGAAGCAGAGCATATTTAAAACCTTTTAAAGTATCAGTTAATGTTACAAAAGCGTGAATGTTGTCAGAAAAGTAGGTATAAGGAACATATTACTCAACAGATCACTTTCTTCACATTCATACTGAGCGCTACATTTGCTTGCTTTATTATTGAGAATAGTTCTTATTAATTTTAAGTCCTGTTGCATATGTCTACTGAAGTAAGCAGTTATTTTCTGGCTCGTTTCTGGCAGTAAAAATTCTGCAGCTGGACTGAGGCCAATGATAATGATTTTTTCTGTGCTGAGCTTTATTTTATTATTAGAGATAAGAGCATCGGAAGAAATCCAGCTTGACAATCTCAGAGATGCAATACCAACTATTTGAAAAAACCCTGGCTTTATGCTTGTTAACAAAGCCGTATGTTACTTAATGTCATAAATAAATTTTAATACATTTCTTGGGCTCACTTCCTATAGTGGAAGAACTAACACCAACCGTCCAATTCACTGCATAATATGTATCCATGCTAAGTACTAGCCTATGAAGTCACACTACACAGATCAGAATACAAATTTCACTGCCTAATTCACTCAGAGATATCTATCATAAAATACTGAAAGGCAGCAACAGAGGTTGGTAAAATTGTGGTTAATCCAGTACCCAGACAAGAATAAAGGGCATACAAAGGATATGCAATTTACTGTTTTCTATATTATTTTTAGCCTCTGTTGGTCTTTTTCCAGCAGTGACATCCAGCAATGCTAGTCACTGTTCTCCTCCTGTGAAGACACAGACCTATAGGCTATTAAAAGTAAGGTTTTTTTGTTGTTTTGTTTTCTTTTCTTTTTGTAGACAGAGTGTTTAATTCCAGGGATAGACTCCAACATTCCAGGCTCCAGGTAAAAATCCATCCCTACTATATAAAAGTTACTCCATCCCTACTATATAAAAATTTACTCCAACATCTGGGATTTTTTAAAAAGTGTCATAGCCTCTCAAGTTTGCATAGAAATAGGCTGCAATAAACACTAGGGTCTCCTCTATAAGCCTCCCTTTTAAATTCTGGCACACAAGCCAACAACTTCTTACTAAGCACACTTTGCAAAGTTAAAAAAACCCCAAACAACAACAAAAAGACAAACCTAATAAACCTATGGTCAGAGTTCTAAAAAAAAAAAACAACCAAAAAAAAAAAACCCCAAGAAAAACACCACCCCAAAACCCCCCAAAGAAAAAAGAACCAAAAACCCCTTATATTGCAATTATAAGGTTTTGCTTTTTGATTTCTGAAAATCAGCCAACTGGATAATGCAGTATAACAGAGAAATGATACACAGTGTACACTTCCCTCTGCCATTACACTTAGTCTTTTGAATGACAATCACTCTTTTTCACAAAAAATACCTCAACAACAGCTAGGCATTCACCAAGGACTTTTTAGAATTTAGCATAGAAAACGGTACGTTGCAAATATGCTTGAAAAGGGGCATTTTTCCATCCTTTCATATTTTTGGACGAGAGACTGCATTCAAAGGAGAGGCAAGGCAGTACACACTCAAAAGAAAAATAAACCTTTGTAAAAGTTAGCACTTAGAACTGGTGGAATTCAGTGCCTCAAACATCACAGACAGGAAGCACTCAGATGGATTTTTAAGCAAGATCATGCAGTTTTAAAAGTACCAGTGCTTTTATGTTGCATAAAAGAATCTAAATAAACATAAAAAGGGGAAAAAAACCCCCTCATGATTCTGGAAAGTGCAGAGAACAGTCAAGCATTTGGTAATATGCCACAGGTTTGAATATGGCTTGCTTGTTGCTCAGTAATAATTTTCTGCCCTTATAATCAGAGTTCTCAAAACATAATGGAGTCTGGGGATCTTGGGAAGCTGTCCAGGGTTCCAATCTGTCATAAAACCTTTACTGATGCATAACATGCACTTTTAATCACAACCCCATAAAGGTGGTGCTATCTCTGCAACAGAGAACTAAAAACGAAACTAAACTTTAAATATCACAGAGCACTGACTCTTCTGCACCTAGTACAAAAAGAATCAAAATCTTTGAATAATCTATAGCACTGGAATCAGTCATGCTTCAGAATGAGTTTGCTTGCAATCTTTTTCCCCACTTCTCTTGCAAAAGAAAAACAGCAATCCCTTCCAGTAGTAAAAATTTGAAATGGTTATTTATTGAAATTCCAACATGCTCATACTCTTCTGAAAATTCATTATGAAGTGATTTGCTCCGAACAAGAGACTGTAACAGTAGTCTATATTGCCACAACAGAAAAGATTTACTTTCTCCTGCATTTCATGGAGTGGGATTGAGGAGTGCACACACACAGCTGTACCACAAGTATTCACACAACTGTTTTCCTCAAGAGCATCATCATCGCCCACGGTGCTATCTTGAACAGGACCTCACACACGAATTTCCCAACAGCTGGATTACTTAAATATAGTACAATTGAGCTTTCAGCTCCTTTTCCATTTAGGACATAAACCAATAAACATTAGCAAATCCTGTGGACACCGAACAAGCTCTGCTCACTAATGTCCAGACACAAACTCTCCAACCATTTCCAAGTCACATTTCCCCACTACGCGTTTTGTTACCTGCTTTGAAACAACTGTGAATGCAGTCTTCTATCTTTTGAACAACCTTCACTTATATTTCTCTGGAAAAACTTGCACAGCAAATGTTGACAGACAAAATATGCCTCTCAAGAATTTTACAGGGCAACTGAAATCAAAAGCATGTCAACCAGACAGCAGCATGTATAATTCTGCTAAGAAAAGCAGAAAAGTTTGAAAGACTTGACTATGAAGTGTGATGAGAGAGAACAGTGCATGCCCTGGCCTTAGTCTCAGCCAAGGACCACCAAACTTTGGAGGTCAGGTGGTCACTACCAAGTGTTTCTTTAAAGACCTGAGCTAAGAAGTTGCTGCACACAACAGCATGCACTTTTCTCTTTCCTAAGCCTCACTTACCCTCAAGCTGGCTGGCAGTGGTGAATCTTTCTGCACCTTTCAGAGATAACAAACTTGAACCACTACAACATAATGCAAAAGAGAAAGATCCTTCAATTCTAGAACCTAGTGCCATAAAGTCAAACACTAGAGCTGGAGCAGGTCACTATGATAATTTAATCTGACCCAATTTACACAGAATTTGTATTTTTTTTTTCTGTTGGTGTTTTTTTGTGGTTTTTTTTTTGTTTGTTTTGTTTTTGTTGTTGTTTGGTGTGTTTTTGTTTGGGTTTTTTTTGTTGGGGTTTTTTGGGTTTTGGTTTTTTTTTTTTTGTTTTAA
>VZTL01040352.1:35973-49160 GCA_013400535.1 Scopus umbretta
CTTAATTCAGAGTTTTTGTTACTAACTCTGAATTAAGCTGAAACCAGGACACTCATGTTCAGCCAGTTGTCAACCAGGACCCCCAGGTCCTTTTCCACTGGTAAAAGGTACACTTTACTGTAGGTACGCATGCATATGTGTATATATAAGCATGTATGTATATATACATAGTTATGATAATTAAGAAGATGTGTTTTGGTTTTGTTTGCAACCGTGGATGATATATAAACTGAAGGTACATTTTAATTTCAAACATTTCTGTTCATATTACATTCAACAAAGACATGACGATCAGCAAATTCAAGGATATATCAGACATTCAAATAGGAACCCTGGAGCTTATTTTGGGTTTTTTTGTTCTTACAGAATGAAGTTATGCTTTAACATCCAAGTAAAGCTTATGGGAATGCTACTGTGGTCACCTACATTCCTGAGGCTCTGAAGTGGAATTTAGGCAGAGGAAGAGAGGATTCTTTGCCTATTTTCTAATGTTCTCACCCATTACTACAAAATCAACCCAACAAACAAGGGCCACAGGCCAATATCAGAACAGCCTAGTACTTTGTCTTTAGACAATTGTATTTAGTCTTCAGGTTCTGACTTTTGGGTCAATTAGACCTACCAGAGAAGCACTGAAGACAGTTTAATTTGCTGAAAGCTTGCAATCAGACAGACCATTTATTTGTTTATGAAATATTTTGTCACAGACTTTTAATGTAAAAGTCAAATGTCTGCAACAACCAGTCTACAACTGAGAGAAACCTTGGCACTGGATGACAAAGGGTCTGGGATGAGAGAATCACACTCAGTCCTTTATTTAAACTCCTATTAATTCCCTGAAAAAAAAAAACAAACCAACTTCATTTACGAGTGGTTCCTTTTGAAAAAGGGCCCACAGGACATGAAAGGCAGAAAGTCTCAGTATGAAGAAGAGGTATTCACACATTCTAGCATACAGATTCTATAACTTATGTTTCCAAAATGCAGCCTGCCAAACCTTTGATACGGCTTGGACAGGAACTTTATAGCTGTCATACTGACCACTGGCTCCACTGCAAATGAATTGGATTTTATGGCTCCAAAGCTTCTGACTACCATTCTTCAGCCCTCCACAAACAAAATTTTTGGAAAAGACTTATATAGGATGTGTTCCTACATCATTTGCCGTACATTATAAAGACATGAACTCTTATCACTGCACTTTGTATCACTGGGCTGTATGTGCTAAGGAAGAGACACAACCTCATGGGTGGCAGAGAATGCAGGTAGCTGCAAAATTTCTATTAAAAATGGCTATATTTCCCAGTCTTCAACGCTTCCTGTGCTCCAAGCCCATGTACATTCTGTTCAGTAAAACACCAGGATTTTGGCTTTAAAATATGAAAGAATTTAGCCCCCCTAAAGGTGAGAGAACTTAGCTCCAACCATTTTTCAGCTTTAAATGATGAAAGAATTTAGTCCCCAAAATACCTTTACATATTTCTTATATGTTGCTACTTTCTCTAAAGTATTCATTAAATTGGGAAATAGAAAAAAAAACAAAAACAAAAAAACCAGCAACTTTTAAACTCNTACCTTTGTACTTGAAAGTACAAATATAGCAAATTTACTTTTTAAAATTTTCACAGCAATCTTTCAAGCAAAAAGAAAGTAAAAATATACAACACATTATGATTCACCAAACAACAAAGCTGACAGATCAGTTTCTGTGCACTGTTTTATGTCAACTGTTCTCAATGAAAATATTTTACAACGGTGGCAATTATCTCTGCATTATACAAAATACTCCAGCAGGACCAAAACAACTTCTGCACTGATGAATCATTCAGTAATAAAAGCCCTCTTATTTCTTGGCAGGCCTTAAAACAAAATTCTTATCAAATATACAGCTTTTGGCCAGGTACTTGAGTACAGGGGTGTGAAAAATGGGTGAAAGCTACTGAAAAACTGCACCATTACTGGAGTTTGTCAAGTGATAAATGTAAGGAGCACTACATGGCATGCGATCATCTCAAAGTGCTTTGTTTCCTCTCTTTTTGCTGTATTCAGATGTAAGGTATGTAGCACTAATTGTTCATGGAGATATGTGTAACTATGTCCAATACACACAGGGTCTCTGAAGCAAGACAGGAAATGTGATGCAACGGAAACTGAGCTAAACCAGGAAGCAGGGAAAACAAAATATATTTATATGATTCAGGCATAAAGAAAGTCAGAACAATAAGAGAGGAAGATCACAGTAGAAAGTACAAGTGTGTGCAGAAATGGTGTGAGAGATCAAAGGTTCAAGTGGTGAACCTAATCCCTGAAATGCAGCAGAAAAAGAGCTGGTAAAGATTTAAAATTTAGAAATTAATGTAAATAATGCCATTTATGCTGAACTGATCTTTTAATGCATGTAGGAACGCCTCAATTGTCTGACCAAGTACCATATTCTCCATTTGTTTCACTTAGTGGTTTAAACCTCTTTCATTCGAACTATTTTTAAACAAAATTCTGATTTTTACATATAATGTTTTAGCATTTCTGAAGTCAAATAATTCATTTTTGAAAATGGCAAAACTGTATTTTTTTTAAAGCAGGGATATATTTTAAATAAAAATGTTAATTTACTGTGATTGTAACTTTGGTTTTTCACTCGGTTGCCCCCTCCTCCCTGAAATGTCACCCCGCTTTAGCAGGAACTTGCAGAGAATTACAGCATGCCTTGGAACTGGCATCAGACTGATTAGTCTATTCAATAACTAATTAAAAGGAGGATTGGTGGGTAACAAAGGGCTTAGAGAAACATCCATATTAAAGTCTTCTTCTAAGATATTAGAAGTGACAATTTTGGGGCTTAGAAAAAAAATTAGACAAAAGTAACCCAGGGTTATGTCCATTTTTAAAGTGACTGTTTTTGCTTGAATATTGGGCGTAAGCACAGTCTTAATTGGGCTGTCCTAGTGGAAGTGTTTATACACATTTATCCATAGCCTTCTCCCACCTGAGGTTATAATTTTAATGTACTTACATCATCTTTGTCTACATGAGCAATGCTGTCCAGAAGCACACCCACCACTGTCAGTAACTGGTGCCTATGCCAGCACAAACTGTTAAATAAAGGGTACATACATGCCAGTGGCTGCAAACATCTACCTGGGAGCAAGCTGGTCAAAACCCAAGCAATTCTGGTTTGGAAGCTTTGTACTTGCATTGAGCTCAGGCACAGCAACATGCCAGCACAGATACGCAGACTCCAGACTGTTCTGGCTTATGTTCAGCCAGCTCAGATCATGAGATGCTCATATCTGCCTATAGAAATCCTTGCAGACACACACATTAACTTTCAGGTCACTCAGTACTTGCATTTAAAATGTAAAACTTAAGTCAGAAAATAACCCTCCTAAAGCAGATGTATTCTAGAGAAGCAGGAACGTTGCTCATTTTTCAGGATAGCTGTCATGTTAATTTATTTCAAGAATAAAGCCAGTTGGATTTTTGGCATATGGGAATGAGTCATTGCTAGAGAGACTGCAGAAAAATGAAAAACTAACAGATTCTATGCACTGTATGGAGGATGCGGGTGCTAAGAACGGCAATGAGCTGCACTCCTCAAACTATATTAAGCTTCTAATTTTTATGTTGCTTCATTACACATAAACTGCATTAAAATATCCAGACTTCAGAACTGAAAAATACAGCATGGCCAGGCATTCTTCTGCTTGAAAACAAGGTGCACCCAAAAATGAGATCTGTTTTGCTACATTCATGCTATTACAGCACCAATTATACCACAGATAAAGCATGTACTACCAAGAGTCATTGGTGCTACAGATCTCAGATGTACAAAACGGTATTTCAGTTGTTCAGGAATACTCACCTCTCAGAGCAGCAGGGTCATTCTTTTGAGCTAGCAGTTCTAGAAACCTGATGTGCAATTACCAAAAATTTCCTCAGGGCTCAAGTTCACTCACAAAGATTATAAATGGCACTCTTATCAAGAGACTGTTCTGAAGGTATAGGTGTATTCTACCACTTTATTTCAATCTGAAGTGAATAAACAAGATTTTATTTATATTTGAGTCTGGTCTGCATAAACCAGACTGAGCTGACCAGCACGTCTGCTGAAAAATTATATGGCATAAATCAAAACCCTTCTTTCAAGACAAGGAATTATTCCTACTGACATTACATACAATTGAGTGAGAAAGTGAAGTTTGTAAAGAGCAAGGGCTATAAGGCAGCTTTATTTGTGATAATGTTTATTTTACTGGAATGAATTAAACAAAGACATATAATTATGCTCTTACACTGGACTTATTAGTTTTAACTTAAAAGTATTCTGATGACAAAACTTATGAGGTAACTCATGCTGAGAGGAAAAAAAAAAGATTGCAAGAGGATCCTCAAATAGGACATAGCTTGCACAAAGCTATGAATTAATTCCTCTGCTCTAATCAATTCTGGTAGTCTCTGCTAGACTCTGGAACCCATTTCGTACACTGACTTGAGGAACAGTATCAAGTAGAGAGTTATGCAACAATTGCTGCAAGTTTGATGAAAGGTCTATAAAACCTGAATTATAAGTTATGATCCAAACCCCTAAATTTATTTTGAAGAAAAGCAAATTGAAGGAAAAGCAATATATAAGATGTTCGAGAGGCTGACAGAGAGGGGAAGGAAGTAGCTTACTCCCCAAAACTGTATTAGAATAAGCTGCAATGGGCAGTTTGCAAGAAATCAGGGCAAGAAAAACACTTCAAAGCTTAACAATATAAAACAATGGCTAGGGCATCTTTTGGAGTCTTCAGTAAAAGATTAGGCAAAAATCTCTCAAGAAGGACAAATACATCCGATCTAGTTTTCAGCAAAGGTATGGACTAGATGAGGTTCTCTTCCATCCCATGAAATCCAGTGTTGTAGAAGAGAGGCATTAAGTAATTTTTTTCTTCTTCAAAAGTCTAACAAAAACTCCTATACTACCCTAAGGTATTCATTTAGAGTTAAATTTAATTCTACTCTCCTAAACCAGAAAAAGTCAGTCATTGCCACAAATTAGGAATCAATGAAAAACAGACTGGCAACTTAAGATTTAATGATTCATGAAATAAGCAGGAAAAATTTAAGAGCTAATCTAATAATTTCAATGTCATGGTGTATTTCCATATCTTCGTTACAGAATATATCAAAACAGGAATTGAAAGCAAAAGGGAAGAAACATTTTAAATTTATAAGTATGGTTTTCTTTCCTGACCACAATACTGTATGTGATCGCCGAGTGACAATTACATCTGGCAGACAGACAACCAACTGTAGCTCAGTGGAGAATGGGATTATCTTTATTAGCAGGCTCCTAAAAACCAGAATATCCATTTATTCCTCTGCTTCAAAAAAGAGATTAAGAGTAAGCTAATCTGCAATGTTGATCACAGTACTCTTGTTTAAAATTACGCTGAAAAGATCCAATGCTCTAGAAAATCCTGAGGTAGAGAGAAAACCATTTTTTTTCTGCCTGCAGCGAACACCTTTCAATATCTTACTTCAAGGAGGGTTTACTGGACTTTACGGATCACGAAACAGCCAATTTGATTAGGTATGGAAAAATCAAAGTCAGTAAATTAGATTTGGTTTTATTTCATGCTGCTATCTATTCATACAACACATGGGATGCTTGCTGATTTAAAGTTATTGACAAAAAGAAATGTGGTTCTAAAACTGCAAACGCTAAGAAGGCTGTACAAAGTAATTTCTTCTGACCGCCATCTTCCATTTCTAATGGAAAGATGTTTATAGATTACAGAAGCAACAACTGCAGTTACCAGGTTTATTTTTTAGACCTACCTCTGAAGACAACTTTCTGCCCAGCATCTTAAGGGATGGACCAGAAAAAATTGCATTGCTGTTGTCCGGCAATACAATTAGAACAGATAAATCTCCACAATCATCAATCCAGTACGGCTACAAACACTGGCAAGTAAAACATGCCTTTGGTATTCCAACTAAACAATAAAATCCAATAACCTCTCCGCTCAACTACTAATTTACAGAACAAAAGGAGGGGGGGATGTAAAAAAGGGAGGGAAAGAAAGGCAAAGATGACTCAACAAGATAATATAACTCATTAACATCAAAAATGCTTGAATCCAAGAACCCCAAACTTGCTGGGGGGATAGAGATGGTATGCAACAAACAGGTAATAGCCCCTTAATTACTAATAGTGAAAAACAGAGAACCACATTTTTACTTTTAAATAAATTCAAATTCATGTGGATATACTCACCTCAGTGTTTTGACACATGCTATTCAACAAAAGCTCTTTAACAAAGCAATTAAGAGGTCAAATAAGTGTTATACTTACTGGTAATGTACCCATGACGGACCAAGCGTTTTCTTAAACTGAGTAAGTCCCACAATATCAATGTAAATGAGTTCTACAACTTTATCCCCCTGGGTAGGGCAGCCAGACCTGTTACCTACAACCTTCTTCATAATCCTAAACAAAGAAAGAAGGAACATAGGAAAGTGTTACTTTCCTAAGTAATTTCCTACTGAGTATGTGCTGTAATACTATTTATACCAGTAATTCCCCTATCCAAAAAAGTTTTTTCCAAGGGTCTTTCCAAGTTAGGAACCATGTAAGAACATTCAAAAGCTACAGATGCTCAGCATTTATTAAAGAACTGTTTATACATCAGTAAAGTGCTAGTTTAAACAAGAAAGTAATATGTTTGGAATGTTTAAAAATAGTAGCTTTGAAATTATTTGAAATAATTTCTGACTTCTATTGACAGCTTTATAGTGTAAGAGCTCTCTATAAAATGATGCTGTCATGTTTGTTATAAAAAAGTGAAAGCTACAGAAAAAGTGTACGTGCTCAAGTTTAAAACAGATGTTTTATGCCTAATGCTGAACTAGTATGCAAAGCAAGACAAAGATGAGCAAGGTAGCAATTTGACCTAACGTCAGCAATTACCTACATCAAAAGTAATGTGTTTAAAGGATTTGAACCTTTATTTTAAAATCAGATACTCAGTGAAGAATAGCAGAAACTGAAGAAGAGGATACAGAATGAGGCTGGTCTGTAACATATCCTATTGCAGCTGGTTAAAGCACCTGGAATGTTAAAGAATAAGCTGCTTAGTTGGAATTTTACAGCATTCATTTATGAAGTCTCAGGAGCCTGAAGCTACAATGAAAACACATTATCCTTTTCACAGAACATATACTTAGCTCATGAAAATAATCTTATTGTCTGTTTAGTGAATTATCACTTTCATTTTATGCTTCAAGAAATTATATACTGTTAATAGAAGCTTCAAGAGTTTACAATTCATTTTTCTGTGTATTCCAGTTTCAAAAGTGAAAGTAATCTCCTTACTCCTTGAGCTCTGCCAGTGAAGCTGAAATCCTGATGTCATGGCCCAGTAAGTACAGAGATGTAATTAAATCACTCCACTGGACTAATTCACCAAGTGGGCCACCGCTAAACGCATTTTCTGCAATCTTGAACCCAGATTCTTTTGTCAAAAGCCCCAGATGAACAAGAATCTGGAAGGGAAAGTCATATGTTAGAGTTATCGACATTAAACATGCAACTAGAGTATCTCGCACCATTTCTTCCTTCTATTAAATTCCAACTAAGGCAAAAAAGAATCAACCAAAAAGATCCAATACTTCCACCCCAATAATTTAACTTTGTAATAGATCTCCAGAACAGTAATTATGTTACCGCATTGTTTTGCGCTGTTATCTGCCACCAGATCAGTAATTAAACAAACCCCCAAAACTGGTGTTGTTCACAAAATAATCTGTTATTCTGCACAGAAAGCTGTGGCTCACATTACCTTATTTTGATTGAATAACCACTTATATTCTCAGGTAGGAGACACTTGCTTACACAAGACAGTATCATTAATAAAGGGTATGTTGTTGTGAGCATTAAGAACTTGGAAAGACTGCAGAAGAGTAACAGGATGCTTTCCCAACCTCTCCTCTCCAGTGCCACTGGAGGAGAGTTTTCCCTGTAGTTCCTTCAAATCTGTGCTTGCCTTTCTAACTAAGCACAGAAGTTGAGTTCCAAACACTTTGCTACATACCTGAACTGTTATTTGAGTGTTGGGCACATAAAGTGCCAAGCATAAAAACTCCCAAATACCCAAACCCCTTTTCCCTCACTCTTTGAAAAGAAGGAACATTCAAAAAAAACATTTTGTTCTAATCAGTTCTGGGAGCTGGAAGAGGACTCGACGTATTAAAATGAGATCACCACGTGTTTTACGAAGCAATCTCAAAGGACTTTTAAAAGCTTTTAAAAGCATCCCATCAAAACTGCCTGTGCAGGACAGTACTGCTTCTGTTTATTCTTGAGTTTATGCATTCTCAGATGTCATATTTCTTTCATAAACCAGGCTGGAGAACTTGCTCAAAAGAGAAGGGTTGCTCTTTGACAGAGGGTCAGCCTATTCCAAGGGCTGCAGTACATGACAAACATTAGAGCCGCAACATGAAGCCTACACGTCATGTAAAGACTGAGAAACTCTCTCCTGGAGCGGAGCTGCAGCCAGCCAGGCTTAAGAGAGGGTACAAACGTGACTGTCCATGGTCTGCTGTCAATCAGGACTGGCTCCCATAAGAACAGAGCAGGAAGGGAAACCAGTGCTGTGTTCACAACTTTTGGCTTTATCTTAACTAGTTGAGGTAATTAAAAAACAACAACAAAAAAGTAAAATAAAATAGAACTTTTCACTTCAAGAACCTCACAGTTTTTAAATTGAACTCATTCCAGGAGGTCTAAACTGATCCAATCCAAAGTTGTGGTCAACTTTAAGTCTACTTAAACCCAAAACAGAAATATGCCATTTAAAGTCTCAATTTTGGACAAAGAATATGTACAACTGTTGTTTTCTATGACTATGTAAAACACTCCAGTGTCATCAGCTTGCAGTAAATTCACAGTTTCTCCCTTTAGAAACTTCTACATAGTCTCTATTTTATTCAAAATTAAAGAATTTAGAAAACTTACTCAAAGATTGACTCATGGAAATTATGTAAAACTATTTGTAAAGCAAATACACATTGTAACAGTAATTTCAAAGAGTGAAATACTTCTTGAAATCACGTACAAGTATAAACAAGAACCTTTTAGACATATTCGGCATTTCCACTCTGAAGTTACTTCTGGAACAAGAATCTTAAAAGAGCCTATATGAGTGCAAGGGGCAGGAATAAAAAATGTCTTCACTTACCTTTTTTCGTTTTCTCTTCTCCAAATTTTGTTTTTCTGCAAGTGATTTAATTGCTTCAATCCAGGTATCAGCCATTCGTCTGATGCGTAACATCATCCACCTGAATTCCTCATGTCTTGACATCATTTTGTAGAGATTATCGAAGTTGATACGAATTTCAGCCTTCCATTAAAGCATTAAAAAAAACCCCAAACATTATTTACTCTTCAAATAGTGTACTTTCCAGAAGTGAAAAAACTTCTCAACTGTGAACTCTGTGCTTTACATTCCTCATTTAAAAAAAAAAAAAAACAAAAAAACCCCCCACTTCTAATGCTAAAGTCAAGTAGAGATTTTAGTTCAAATATTTAAGATACCTTTAAACAGACATTTCTAAGCCACGCCAATTACCTTTATTTTTATTAATAGTATTTGGTAGCCCCAGAACACGTTTGCAATGGTTTACGATGTATTTATTTCTGCAATATAAGATTTGGTTTCATGTGCTTCAAAATGAAGTTAAAGTATCTCTAAAACACAATATAGAATCAGAACAGTATGCTGAAGATTCATGTATATCACAAATCTTCCAAATACAAGGAAGTCTCCTATTACACCATGAAGGAAGAAACATTACTAGAGTATAAAATTTAAAGGAAATATTAATTTTAAAGCTACGCTGATCGAAGAACAACTTCCAAAGTGAGACAGTCTATGTCTAAATTATGTAAGCAATGTTCATATACAGCCCAGCAATTATCTTAAAATACCTAAGTGCTACATAATTAGGCTATAACACTTCAGAAACAACTCTGCATGCTGTAGAGTTTTTAAAGGAAAAAAAATCAGGAGTAATCAAAATGTTACTACGAAACTGAAATGCACGCAAGGCTTTTCCGTTAAGGCATTTTTATGTATAAGGCCCAGCTTTATGGGACAATAAAAATAGTCAGTTTCACATATAGTCACTTAACACTGGTGAACAGCCTATGGATTTCTAATTTTTCTCAGTATCTGTGTACAATATTTCATAAATTTAAACACAAAAACATTTTTAATGGAAATCTACCACCGAGACTGCAGCGCAATACAAAGGCTGCAGAAAATACATGATGTGCTACAAACATGTAATCAAGGATATCCTCCTTCAGTTTTGAGGAGCTGAGGAATAAAAATGGTAAAGTGTGGTCTTATTAGTATTTCTGTGGCACGGGATTCGAGGATCTTTTGCCTGAATCACTTCTCATGTTGTTCTTACCACTGTTTTTTGATCAGTTTCTTCATTAGGATTTTTTGCTCTCCAAGGTAAACGAGGACACCAATTTTCAACCTGTAAAACAATCACACGAAAATAAGTCATTCTATTCTACTTTCAGCTGGTCTACTGAAGTCTCTCACTGCCTTTATATTACACCTTTCTATGGCTTAAATAACGCATCAGCTGATAAGTAAGACACTGCGAAGTAAAACTGATTTTGCAAGAAAAGCATAAGACAACTTTTTGCAGTTCAATACTATTTTAACCCTGCAAATTTGCAAAAAAAGTCATCTTCAGATATTCATTCATGATAATGAATACAGGATATACAACCCTTTCAAGACAGAGGTCAGCTGTTAAATGCTCTCAATATAGTTTCTCTAAGCTGTTCCTAAATGTTTTCAAAAAGCATTAAGTTTTTTATGCTTCTAGACCTTAAAAAATGCATATTTTGGAACATATCCCATCTCCCTAGAATATCTTTATAAAAAGGCAAAGCCTGATAAAACCCAAGGATCAAAGTTCTACCTTGAAGGAATCTAGACAAAAAGTTGAATAAAGAATAAAACCCAAACCACCCTATTTGAAGGGTATAAGTAACATAATTATAACATAAGTAACAATATCCACAAGTATTAATAACTGTAATTCTTAGAGAAACAATCAGTGCAAATGCAATACTCCTATTATTATCTACTAGGGGGAAGAAAAAAAAAAGAAGTACAAAAGCTAGTACTTAGGGAAGAAACAGCAAATGGATGCAAGCCACTGAAAGCTCCTGTGCTCTCCCCCTAGGGATCTTGCCTGTCTTGTAGAATCTTTATTATTCATGTGCCTTAAGAAATTAGCCCATTCACTCTGGGGAAGAAGGAATCTCACTGTTGAAGGCAAACCCATGAAAACAGAAACATAACTGTACTGCGAAAAGGGAGAAATCAAAAAAATTTACAGGCCAGCTAAGATCCCCCATCACTACTGATTAAGTTCACAACTCCCAGAGAATTACAAGTCAGAGTTGCTCTTATGGTTCCTCCAGTCATAGACCTGTCAAAACACAATTTTAGCTTAATCATGCTGCAGTAAGCCTGAAGCATTAGAGATTACAAGCTTAAGATCATACCAAATGATTGCCTAGAGGACCAATCACATGAAAATAAATTAATAGACATCATAACCTCAAAGAGAAAAAAAACGTATCAAGCTTAGGTTCCTCAGACAAATTATATAGATGCATTAATTTGAATGCTACAACTTAATCTACTCAACGTATTTAATGCAACGTTTGAAAACAGTGACTTGATCAACCTAATTTGAAAGCATCCAATTCTTCAGTGGTCTCCAACTCTGGAAACATATTAGAAATTGTAGCACGTAACAATCATAACTTTTACTAACGGAAGTTGTGAAATCACTGGTAGAAAAGAATTGCAAGCTCCATATTACAAAGCATGCACAGTCCCAATCTTTTTTTTTTTTTTTTTAATTATCCCAAATACTTTTGAATTATTCCTATCTNATAATATTGAATTATTCCTATCATTAAGACTGATCTGTTTTAAGACATGACACTTCAAGGACTACTGTATGTGCCCCTTTCCTGGCTTCATGTATTTCACATCACACCATCAGGCATCCTAAAGGAACTGAAGATTTTTCAGAGTTGCCAAGGAGAGTTAGCAGTGTGCCTCACTGACGGGAACACAAATACAGTTCTTCTGTGCTTTCAGAAATATTCCCTCTACTCTAAATTAAATTACAGCAATTCTAATCACAAATGAACACTTAGGGATTAGATTCAAAGTAGTATCAGTGTATGCAGTTGGTCTAGCATTCATTTTTCCTTATTGATATTCAGTCAATTCCTCTTTTCATTGGAAAGATCAACTTAACTCAAAGGAGGATTTTAAAATGCATACTCTTCAAAAGTATGCCAGTTGTTTTGTTATTTTCAGGACTGGTATATGTACTGGGAAGAATACGCAGGCATTCTCTTATAGGAAAAGGAAAGAATTCTGCTCATTTTTATGAGCCAATGGCTCACAAAGAGCTGTTAGATAGGGGAATAATAATTAACAAGAACACCAAGAAAGCAAAGATTAAGCAACCGTATCTGACACACTATGGGAGGGGGGAAAGAAGAAAAAAAAAATAAATCATTAATTTGATGTATTGACTGAAGGGAAAGTGGGAATGGAGAGGCAAAATACTGACTGATAAAACCAGCCAAACTAGGATTATTTTAATAGTGAATTTCAGGTATTCTTGGGCAAAAAAGATCAGGGGTATACATGCCCCTAAGATGGAAGCATTATGACAGCAAAACCAGCCAAAAAGCTAATACAAATTCTGTTGTTCAGAACATGAGTTAATTTTGCAGATAATTAAAGAATCAACTGGAATTAATAAGTCATGGTTCCAAGAGAAACTGAGAGAAATATCAGAATATAATTAGAGCAATAGAGCGGGCAGAACACTCAACACTGAAGCTCACACACAAGAAGTCACTTCTGGATCCTAGTAGATATTATCAAGTAGATACAAGTGAAGAAAGCAGAAGTGAAAAACCACAGCAGGGAAATCTACACAAGTTGTAGTATTTAGAGGTGCCCAGTACTCATATCACACTTCCAACAAAAACAAGGTTTTTAGAGGGAACAAAGATATTTCTCTCCATCTCTGGTTCTTGCTTCCCTGTTCAGTGACAGCTACAGATGATCCAAGAG
>VZTL01040358.1:0-16228 GCA_013400535.1 Scopus umbretta
AGGGGCTAAACCACAACAGCCATAATAACCTCTAGTGACAGCAGTAGCCTCCTTAAAAATGAGTAGGGCAAGGAAGGAAGAAATGTACAGATAAAGGAGTTTGTTGGTTTGCTGCATGATGTTGTTCCAGATCAACATTAAGAGCAAAATCTTTAGACTTGTATTCGAAAGGTGGTATTTTTTTGGAAGTACAACTATGGATTTGATTTTCAGGAACTCAAAAAGCATATAGTTTGTGTTACTAGCAACTATAATTGTCCAACATTTAATGACGTAATAATTGTAACTATTATAATAATCTTATATTTATACTTCTATATTTAAATATAATTGTAACTGTAAATCAGGCTAAAGGCCCATCCAAAGCTGAGGACTCCACATTCCAGATAAAGGTCCTCATAAAATTCTTCCATCTGAAGTACATTAGTCACAGCTGCAAATGCAACCCCTACAGTTAGGTTAGATAAGGAAGCGTATAGTTATGTTAGATAATGGAATAGCTATTGGGATTTAGCTCCTATTGGGATGCTAAACTCTTTTCTCTGTATCTCAGAAAAATTGCAAGCCAACTAAATTTGATAAGTCTAACAGAACCTGATGAAAACCACCTTAAGAAGCATATGGTACATTCTCTGTATGTATTCTCTATTTGACTTCGCTGGAATGGCTCATTCTTCTTTAACCAGTTCACTGGAAAAATTGTCTCCTCTTGTCCTTCTCTACAAATTCTGTGGTTTTCAATCTCTTCATTTGTGGAACAATAAATATTCTCCAGGGAAGCTATGGACTCTGAATTAATAAATTCAGCCCATAATATTATAGACTTATTTTCCTTAGGGTGTAGTTGCACTGATATTTTTTCCAATAGGAAAAATGTTGAAGAAAACCTATACCTCCCCCTCAACCGCTCCTTGTTTCTGTGCTGTACCATAGTAAATTACACTCCTCAGCTTTGTTTACATAGCAGATTGCTGACATGGTTAAAACACAAACCTAGTAGCAGAAAAATGGCTTTTTTTCTTTGCTTATTATTTGTTTGCTCTTCTTACCTCCTTGAATTTCACTTTGTTTTCAGGAACTACCCTCTTAGCAGCCTTCACCTTCTAGAGATATGCCTTAGATATCAAGACCTTATGATCATCTTGTGACTAAATTATCTCCTGTAGTATAACTTTGTAAAACTCTATCTTGCCTGCTATAACATTATCGGCAAAAATGTGTTTGCAAGGGTGAAGCTTGTATTAGTAAGACTGTAGGCAGCAGGTCCAGTGATCTTTCCCCTCTATGCCACATCTGTGAGACACATCTAGATTTCTGTGTCCAGTTTTGGGCTCCCCAATACATGAAAGACACAGACATACAGTAATGAGTCCAACAGAGATAACCAAGATGGTCAGGGAGCTGGAGAACAAGACATATGAGAGGCTGAGAGTCTTGGGTTTGTTCAGCCTGGAGAATCACAGAATCACAGAGTGGTAGGGATTGGAAGGGGCCTCTGGAAATCATCTAGTCCAACCCCACAGCCTTGAGCAACCTGATCTGATTGGACCTGTGTTGAGCAGGGACTTGTACTAGATGACCTCTGATGGACCCTTCCAACCTAAATTATTCTATGAGTCTACTGAAAAACTAAATGAAAAGTCATCTTTGAAAACAATTTCAAAGGGTGAGAGTCGTTCCACCTAAATACAGCTTTCTACATCTGAGGGGTCTAGTCTAAGCCAGCTGCCTAGACTTAGGTGTCTAGAATATATGAGATCAAATACCTTGTGGAAGTGCCTCTTTCTCTCCATTACAACTGAAAAACCAACAAGGCTTGCTTAAATTAAACTTCTTTTTTCGGGCTCAGAAGGGTGCTACTCAGCAACAAGGCGGCATTAGGACTTTGCCAGATGGAGAGCGGTTATTTATGATTGGGTTTATAGATTTTTCAGAATATAGGAAAAGCATTTTTAATAACATGAGGCTTTTATTTGCACTGGCATAGCTCTCCCACTGCCCTAGATGCCATGTGTCTGATGATATTTGAGATGACATGAAGACTTACAGCCTCGTGGCCATGAGAGGACACAAAAAGTTAAGGCATTTTCAGAAATTCACTCAATACTACCTAGTATTTATGTAGCTTCACTGATTCAAATGATGTGAAGCACAGGCTCCAAGTATTACCACCCATATTGCCCTATAACCTTCCCATAACTAATGTGTCCACACACAAAAATAACATCACACAACTTTTGAACACTAATATCAGAAGAGACATTCCATGGACCCCTTTAGATGTCTTTTTTAATTATTATTACCTGTACTATAAAGCAACTGAGTCATATTTTTTGCTATTCTTGAAAACACAGGCTTGAAAATAGAACGCTGAAGTGATTGGTATAATGGTGTGCAAAGTGAAGCCACCAAGTGTATTACAAAAAAACAAGAATGAAGTGTCAAAACTATATGGCTGACATTTGGGGAAAATACTCCACATTACTTCTACAATGTTAGAGCCCTGACTTGCCAAAATAGGTGATTCAGGCAAGTATTATCCAAGACAATATTTGTAACTTAGATGCAAAAAGAAATCCCAGTTTATTGTGAATGCTGCTAATCATTTACCCAATGAAACTGTTAGTGTTTCAGAATAACTAATGTTAGCCAGCTGCTGTTCCTCAGCTAATTGCTGTGTTAATGTACAGGCAATCATGCAGCCAGTGATGGTGTAGAGCAGGGAAGTAGCAGAGAACTACAAAGCTTTCCAGCCAGCTGTTCTTAGCAATCGCTGACATACTCACCCTCCCTGCCAGTGGTAGGCAGAATCCATCTGCCTGTTGCCTACTAAAAGATCATTTAAACATCTACAAACACTTTTTCTTTTTTTAGTGTTTGCAGAGCCACTTGCCAATTTATGAAAGGATGGATGAGCACCTGTGAAATGGGAAGTCAGACCCCTGTTTATAGAACAAATGGTTCAGTGCAACAGGCCTTACCAGGCTCCCTTCTGTCGCCCTTCCCTCCTTGCTGTGACTGCCCAGGGTGTCAGCCCCAGCATTTGTATGCCTGCTCCGTCAATCAGACCAGGAATAAATCTAGTTGGTTGGTTTTTTTGGAGGTTGTTTTTCTTTTTTTTTGTTCTAACATGTTTTTCAAGGTTTTCTTTAAAGCCTGTCCCAGGCACAGGGTGGGAATGAGCAGCCAGGAGGGAGAGAGGGACATGGGGTATCTTACACCATCGTCTCTGTCAAACACATTGTAGACTTAATCCACAGCCTAAGTGTGGACTGAATAGCTCTGGAAAGATTAATGTAGAAAACAGGGAAAATGAAGTTACCTGAATTAAACTAGCCCACGCTTGTCTCACTATGCAGATAGGTTATTAACCCGAGGGGAGCAGTGGGTTTTGAAACACAAAGTTAGGAGAGCCAGGACACAGGTTTGGGACTTCACCACTTATAAAGACCCAGTTTTTACACTTCCTTATCCACCTTCCTCTGAAAAACATCACTTTCTTCCAGGCTACTCAGTTCTGTATTGTGACTTTGCAGCCTAAAGAGGCAACATCAATAAACACTGAAGCATTTCAGAAAAATTAGAACAAGAAATGGAAAGAAAAAAAAGTCTAGTTCATAGAAGCAGGATTGGTTTTGGCTTTGATTGTGGTTCCATTCATCCTATCTGGGAACGTGGTTAAGTGCAGAATTAATTTACAAATAAAAATATTGAGTTAGGAGACAGAGATATTTTCACTGCTACAAATTGCATCCAGAATACAGAATAGTTCCTTTTATATATAATTTGTCATTTGGCTTCCCTGTGAAAGTGTGCAGAGGAATCTCAAGGCCTTTGAATTACTATCTCAGAAAGAATCTATCCAGCCTAAAAAATTTGGTTTATTTAGTGCTTAAGACACCAAGCTCTTAAAAAACTTGCTTGTGTTGAACATTTGCCAGTTCAGCATTTCAGACAGCTAAAGAAGTTAAATTTGGTTTGACAGATAAAAATCCACTGTATATATATGTAAACTATATCTATAGAGAGACACCAAGAAAATCAGTGGATATTTATAAAAAAAATTAACTCTCATATGGAGGAATGAATCTTCTTATAGGAAAGGGAGAAATAATATAGATGCTTTCTTGTTAAAGAAACAGTGCAACATATACACTCAAAGTAGGAGAATTTTTTCTTTTGCAGGACAGTTGGAAACATGAGTATTAAGGGACAGACCAAACAATTGATGAGTTGTCCAACTATTTGGGTCCTTTTGCATCTTTACAGATAAATAGTGTTTCTAGCTTTTCCTATAATTGATTAGGATATTGTAATTTGGGGGAAGATGGGAGATCCATATTTAAGCATTGGCTTTGCTGAGCCACCTCTGTGTGGTGCCACCTGTTTTTACTCTGCTACAGCTTTCATTACTCAGTGGCTATTTTCCACTTGACACATCTGCATAAGTTCCACTAACATTAATGAAAATTCCATGTTCATGTCAGATGGAGTCTAACATCTGGAAATAAGAAGACTGGAAATAATAGCTTTACTATTTCCTGCAAAGATGTCTGGGGAGAAGACAGGTTTAGTTCTAATAGCTACTTCTACCTTCCCTGCTCATTATGTCCATGTATTTACCTGTTAATACAAATTGTTTTCAGAGCTACTGTATGTTTACTTGGAAGATAAATGCATTACATTTCACCAGCAGTAGAATTTAGACAGATTCTAAAATATGAAACAATTTATAGGGTGCTTTGGGAAGTCTTAGAAATGTAATTTAGGTTAGAGAGATCCGGAATAATTCTATACACACATACAGACACAGATTTCTCAGAAGGAATTACAAGGCTTGACCTGTGTGGCATGCCAGGACAAGTCCAGGTCTTGCGATGTAATCGTGAGTCTCCTGGCTCCTCATTTACTCATACCTGCAGCTGTTCCTGACCTTTGGGCACAGAAGATCAAGGACTATTAAGGATCCGCATTGAATATATTTATCATTTACCTATCTATTCTTGTTTATCATCTTAGCCTTACCTATAAATGCAGGAAATAATTTAGTTTTAATCTACTGTAGAAAATGTGTATTGACAAAATTTTTCACACCAGCAGGTGGCAAAAATATTTTTTTGCATTCACTCTGGATAGGAACCAGGCTGACAAAATCCCATCTAATTAGAGACATAGACACCTAAATCAAAGCTGTGTGCATTTCTCCTGGACAGCAACCTAGACGTGCAGCTTTCAAATACTGCCTAGTCCTGTAGGCACTTACCTACTTAGCCTGAAAGTCCTCTGGGTATCTAGGTTTAGCTCTTCAGACATGCTCCAAAGTGCTTGCTCTAGGAGGATGAGCACATATCTCCAGGCTATATTTCCATCATAATCCAGGTTTAGGCAGACAGCCATCTACAGTGTGTGCAGCTCCGGGAAGAAGAGGTACTACATGTGTTTTTGCACTAAACATTAGTGGGTAAAGCACTCATTATCACCTTAAACTTTCCCCCATCTACAGTTTTCACTCACTCTCCCACCTCTGAGAAAATGGCCTCGCCACAACACTGTGGGATGTTGGAGTGGGAGTGCTTCCTACAGCTCCTCATAGAGCTGAGCCTGGGATCCAGGGACATGAGTCACGGGGCCAAGGGAAGAACAGACACAGGGAGTCTAATTCTACCTGGGTCTAGGCACTCCTGAGAGACTAACACTGTGAGTCTGGACTTAGTCCCCAAAGGCATTTTTTTCTCTAACCCACAATTTCTTTCTCCATTCAGTGTCAGATTTAAAGCAGGGTAGATGCTGCACTAGGATCTGCTGGTGAAAAAAACCTGCATGCTCAGCCATCCGGTCTGAAGGGTTTGAACAACAAAATCTGATTCTACTGAAATGCCGCTTTAGGCATCTGAAATTCTTCATCGAGCTCAGGCTTCATTTTTAAACATGTTTGTGATTATGATCTTTAAAGATGAACTGAAATTTTGTGTTCCCTGCTTTTATCCAAGGTTTATGTTTACTGTTGCCGTGATGCTTTTGCAACAGTTGAGATGCCACTACTGTGTGAGCTGTAACAGGTCACAAATCTGTGTTATTCAGAGTTTATATGTTCCATATAGTGGTGTGCTTAAGGACAGTTTCCCCTCATAGTTCATCTCCCCTTTTACTGTGTGATTAAGTTCTCACTTCTGCCAGTGCTGCAATTAATACTGTGAAAAAAATATTAGGACAGCATTTATAGAAACAAGACTACAATAACCTCCATGGCAAGATTTGTTTTCTTTTGCTTATGTTTTCCCATTTTATCTTTTTTTCCCTTTCTTTTCTGTCCTGAACTGTAGAGATTTGCATTAGTTAGACAGTACTCTCTCTATATAACTCATAGCTCCTGATACTACTTGCCTTTTGTAGCAAATCCTCTAGTATTTTCTCTGTTCTTCTACATTTTGTTAACCTTGCTTTCACTTCCACAAGAACAAAACTGAACAAACAAACAAAAAGTAAAAAAAGAAAGCCAAAATCAATTAACCAAACAAACCCACTGCCTGAGCGAAGCACAAGAAAATTATGATCTCTTTTTTTTTTTGGAAGGGGAGAAAAAATATTTTTGAGTAATGTTAAAAATCAAGAAAACCCCAAAGCATCAGAATTAGCCAACAGTAGCACTCTTCACCGAGAATATGGATCTGAAGGTTTGGAAATCCTTAGTCTAAGAAGGATGTAAAATTCAAGACTCCCTTTTCTCTACTGAGTGTACTGGCCATAAGGCCATTATAAGCACTATGACTGCATGTTAAAAAGAAAGCAGCAATGGCTAGATTTTGAGAGGGACCTAAACCAATTAGGGGTCCCAGAAGACCCTAGTTTTTGGCTCAGAGCCCAGAAACATAGTTCAGAGTGTGCTGACGTGGAATGACAGTTCAGTATCCTTAAAGTTAAGCGAGGGGCACCCAGCAAACTTCGGTGCTTTCAGGATTAGTGAGGCATTAAGCAAAGGCAGTTCTGGCCTTTGGATCCAGAATTTCAGTTAAAGTATTTCATCCAGAGTATTACAGCCCTTTGGTCTCTGTTCCCCAATGCATTCTCTTTGTTTTCCTGTACCTGAAACCTTCTTAGACAGTACTGTGAAGATAGGAATCCAAAGTACTTCAATCTATGACTATGCTCATGCTGAGTTATTAATACCTGCCCTCTGCTCACTCCACAGCCATGGCACATTAATCCTGACTTGGAAGACTTTCAGCTTTCTGTAAGACTACTGCAAAGCAGTTTAAAGAAATGAGACATGTTCAGAAGCTGTGATCTGATCCAGTTTGGGGAAGCCGTTCCAGTTAACCACAGGATAGCTATTATCTTCCACCATTCAAGCAAGAAAAAAAAATTGAATTAAAAAAGACCCACCACAAACCCCAACAGGGGAAGGAAATTAAGTCATTGTAGCAGCAATTTAAAGAAAAGCAGCTCAGCAAAGATTAAAAGAGAATTAAAAGCAGTAGGTCTTACCCACTGCCCAATTTTATATCGAAGATTTGTGTGGTACTTGCTGCTGAGATTTGTGGGTTTGAAGGCTAAACTCTAGAAGAAAAATGCTTATCAAGTTGACTGAAGGTATTATTTCACACCTCTGGAATTAACGCTGCCCCAAATGCTGCAGCCACGAGTGTCTGACAGCACTGAGGATGTTTCAGTGTGAACTGCAAGACTGGCACCTTTCTCTCCCTGAAATGAGCTGAAAAAGTTGCCAGGGACTGTCCTGTGCTACATACTTCAGCTGGACCCTAGAACAAAAACCACAGATTAGCTTCCGTCTATATGGTTCACTGCAGACTGTTTCATCCTCTTTAATGTTTACAGATAAACATTATTTAGATTATTTAGATTTACAAAGCACCTCAGCTTTGGCCCGTACTGAAAACTGATGAAGCTTTACCACTGGTATAAATGCAGTGCAAAATCAGATTAATTTCAGTTATAAAACCTCCACAGACTTCAGCAGGAAAACATCTAGGCCAAATAGGGCTGTCACTGAAAAACAAGACCCTGTAGGCATAACCCTCCCAACCCAACCCAACATCCCCACCCAAATAAATAGCATATACATTGCCAGCCGGATGGGCTGACAGCCTGAGGATGTATCCCAGGAGAAAACTCCATTTCATAACCAGACATATAGGAGTATGTAACATAGAGGTTTTTTTATAAATTTATTGAAATCTCCTTGTTAAAATGAATTTTCTTTACAAATCTTCGACAAAATAGACTTCAGGCCTCTCTTGGTATTGCAGAGTGTCTTATGGGCTATTGCTGTTGCTGTAAAATCCATCTGTTATACCTGGGTTTGACTTGACTAGTCACGACATGGGGATCCTCTTCTGGGCTCTGGGGCCAGTCAGTATATTTGGATGCTCTTTTTCCTCTATGTCAAATTTGGTATTTACAATAGTCTTGGTTTTTGCTGGATGTAACTAGATTGAGTTTATTGTTTGATTTCTTAATTGCACTGACATTCTGAAATTAATATGATTCTGTAGAAAAGATCAGGAGCTATGGCTCTTCTTTTTGGGTTGCAACTTATTTATTATCTTTGCTTCAAAGTGCTATGTTGTCTTCAAATTATGTGATAGGCACCGTTCAGTTATTGCCATTGGATGCTAATGAAACTGAAAAAGCAGTTAGGATTTACATAGTATTTAAGCTAAGCGTGAGGGCAGGCCAGGGAGCACGGGGGCAACACCTTCGGGACAGGGATGGGTTGAGGCTGCTCCGAGACATTGGCTCGCAGGTTGGAGCCTGGATCAGCGGGGCCGTGGATCAGCCCCAAGCAGGACTGCCTCACAGCAGGGCCATCGTCCCAGGCACAGGGGCCTCCCTGGGCCAGGGTCTGGCCTGGCCACAGCCTCCCCACAGCACTGGGGGCAGCCCCACCATCCCCACAGGACCGGGCCGCCCTTGCTGTGCCTCCTGGGGAGAGGCGTGTGCTCAGGGCCTGGCACCAAACCTGGTGGGAATTGGGTTTTCTCAGATTTTTTTTTTTTTTTTTTTCACTCCACAGCCATTATTTTTCCTCTCACCAGCAAAAGAGCTTACCTGAATATTTCCCAAGTCAGTTCATAGATTTCAAGTATTTCAGCCAAAGCGTCTGTGGTATTTCATTTTAGAGATAACGGGAAATTTGTGTTCCTGAGATCAGATGATGTGAATTTAACCTTCATCTGTAGGAAGAGTTTAGTTTGCCTCCTCATTTTTTTTTCATGTTTGTCCTTCTGTTGGCCAAAATCAATAAACAAAGCCCCAGGCTAAAACAAAAAAAGTTGTCAGCAACATAAAAAAGAAGATGACAATAATATGGAAAACCACCTTTCTAGTGATGTTGCTTTATGGATTCTTTTGTTTATTCTCATGTGGAATTAATTCTTTAAGTAAGTTTACTCAAGGTTATTGAAAATTGATTCCTAGCAATTTAAATTGCTTATTATTAAATTTTATTGGAATTAATAAACTAATTCAGTCCAATACTTCCCCATCTGAAGAAAAACTCAAAAGTCTATTTTCACAAAATATTGGTGAATAGTGCTTATATTCTCCATTGGACTTATTTCAATTTTTATTTCATAATTTAGCTCAAAAGGTACCATAAGAGCCTTCTAAATTTTCTCTCATGTTCTCAGTGAGAACTGTCTCCAGATGGATCCCCAAAGAAGTCTGGAATCTCTTGTTTAACAGTACAAAATTGATGGCTCATTAAAATCCAAATATCTGTAAAATAATTACATTTCTGTTCTAGACTAATGGATTTCTAAACAGTGCACAAATAACGTCTCTGTCAAACATGGGCTCAGTTAAAACCACTTAGTGATTTAACAACACATAAACCAAAAATGAAATAGTAATGGTTTATACAAGCTATCATTGCTTAGCTTGTCCCTACACATTTTTGGAGTTGGCACTGACAGTTTATAGACAAGTCTTTCCTAAATTCCCATAATTTCTGATCATCAAGTGAAACATGTCCATATATAGTCACTGCCTCTCCTGCATGAGCAGTTGCCATTAAAAACCCTGGAAGACATAAGCAAGAAAATTATACAATCTCTGAAACATTAATGAATTTGGATTCTGATAACTAATATTTGACTGTAAAAGTGTTACATTGGGAGACTGCAAAAATCTACCACCAACAAAACCTGAACCGTTTATCAGTAGAGGGTCTTATTCCACATGATAATAAGTAGCACTTGAAGTCCATTGTCATTGCTTCTCAGGAAGCCCCAGGACTGAAATGTCTGGAAACCCAAGTGCAATTTCACTAGCTCCTCATAGCATGGGCACGATTTGCTGCCAGCAGAACTGATTGAAAAATGAGAAATTTTCCATTCTTATTAGACAAAATATGGAAGAATTCAAGCAAATTGGGCTGTGATTGTGGTCTATTAGCATTTGACATCACCAGCCATGTGGGTAAACTTTAAGGTGTTGGCTGAGAATAGCACTGTGATCTGAACATACGTTCCTGTCAACCTCTCTGCACTGGCACTGTTGCTCTGCAGGCAGTGAGGGACCTATGCTAGCCTCTTTGGGATGGGAGAAAAACTGTTGGAAGGATATTTGATTATTTGAAGGCTGAGGTTTAAACTTTCAAAGACTTGCGCTCAGGGGAGTGTAGAAAAATTTAATTCATGATGAACGGGGGCAATTTTATAGTAGCAAGTAGAAAGCATATCTCAGGGAGTGTTTTTTTGGAGCAGGTGAGGAGGCAATAATTGACTGTTTTCAAATGCTGCCCAATGCATCTGCATCAGGTCATGTAGGGTCTAGTTAGAAAACATGAGAAGTTTTATTCTGCTAAATACGGCTGAATGTCTTGAGCTGATCTACTTTCTTCAGCAAGAAGCGCAGCTGAGCCTGGGCCACTCTCAGGGAAATCATGCACTGCTTGGAGATGCTAGAGTAGCAGTATCTCCCCTAAATCTTTACCTGTGTTCGGTTTGGGAAACAAATATAAAGAGTTTCAAACCCATACTCTCTTGAACTCTCTAGGCACTGTCAGTGCCAGAATTGGAAGTTTCAAATGCGGCTCTCTCCGTAGGTACTATTATGCATCTCCAAGGCTTTCAGACATCTGGCTAAATAAGAAGATGAATGACTGTCATCCATTTAAAAGGTGGAGGACATAGAGCATGTCAAGGATGGTATGAGAACCTCTCTAGCAGTTACCTTTGATCTGAAGCTATTATAGGCTCTATAAAGAATTGCTTGTTCACAGGCAAGGTCACTCATATTAATTTTTATGAATTGCCACCAGTTCCTTGAGTCTCATGAACTATGTAATCAAAGGCAAGCAATAAGCTTCGCTAAATCAGTGTTGTAACATTTAATGATAATATCCACAGCTTTTGTGAGATCAGCTCAGTTTTAATTAAAGAGTATTGAAATTGATGCAGAGCAAATTCTGGAGAATGTGAATCAATAGCTAAGGTCTTTAAAGGACAAAATGTTACAAGAAGACTAAAAGAGCCGATGGATCACTGGATCTATATCTGGTCACCCTCTGTGGCAGGAAAGGTGGTTTATTATTCTTGGATTGCATCAGTAAGAATTCCGTGGGCTCAGCCTCTCTAATCAGGAAACTTCAGGAAATTGCTAAACCACTATATTTTCTCTTCAGGTTACTTTGATCTTCTTTTCCTATGTTTCCATCATTCTCTTTGTGATTGCTACTTATGCAGACATGTCTGACCTAGCCTTAAATTTGCTAGTGTAATCTCAGCAACATATAGCTTACTTAAGGCTACAACACCTAGCCAGAAGTATTTGAGATGGCTGCCAACTTGACCTCAAGATACCATCCCTGAAGAGCACTGGGCTCTCACAGGTCCTGTGTAAAGCCAGCCTGCTCTGTAAGGCTGTCAGAAAATTGTGGCGTCGCAAAGAGCACAGCACTTGTCTTTGGGTAACTGAGTTGAGCTCAGATTGTTGAGGTAGCCGTTGTTGAGGAACAAACTAGAAACTCAACCTTTTTGCTGTAAATTGATCTGCCCGTGGAAGCTTCTTGTGCCCATTTCAAGCTCTCAGTATAATACAAAGAATGGTTGATATAGGTACTATGAAGGAGCGCGAATTTATGGTTAGAGTGGTGTTGTATCACCTGCCACAGCAGCAACCTTTGGGGGTCAAAAAACTTCAGTCATTTAATGTTTACATAATTTTTGTCTGAGCTCAGTTGTCACATTTCTCACACCTAACAAAAGAGAAATTTCTGAATTACAATTTTAGCAAGCTAACAGGTAAAGTAATACACTGATTCCTGCAACACTTCGTCCTATCTCACAATTTATGTAACATAGCTAAAATATTTAGCCAAGTTTGAACTTTTTTTTCTAAATTTCTTTTAAGACATAGTTCTCAGCTAGAAATAAATTATACGGTTTAGTGTAAGTCTGGAATTTTATGTTTTGGGTTTTTCCTCCATTGTGAAAAATAACTTCCACATGATCTTTTACTCAATTTCAAAACATGAAGTCAGCTCACAATCTTGTCATTTCTCCTAATGAGAATAAAGACAATTCTCATCAGTCATCTTCATAGTTTGCATAATTAAGACCTACAGTTATTATGTTAGCCTACACTGGTGTATGAAATACTAATAGTTCCAAAAGCCTGTCTGCTATAAACCAACTCATTGAAAAGTGAAAAAATCAGCTACAATTAAATTTTGTGAATTACTGAGGTAATTTAGCAATGACTAAAGTGATTGTATTAAACTATAATTGTTCATTTGACAGAAAAAAATGTAGCAATTTTTTCATCGGGAATAATTGCTTTTTTCTCACTTATTATTTTTATACTGTGCTGTGTTGAAACAACTTCAATGAGAGAGAACACCGTAATTGTATAAAACTTCCTGAGGAGAGTCCAAAAAACAAAGCTTTATTTCATGTAGCCTTTCAGAAGATTCTTACTGGTATTTGAAGACATCTGATAAAATTACATGAGAAAATGTGCAACACATATTACATGATCTCAAGTGCTTTACAAAAAATAGTCTATTGCAATTTCCTACATGAATTGTTTATATGAAAACCTCAACATAATTTCCTATTTATTTAGGGAGAACCTTGATTGCAAAGAACTGGATTTTGAGTGCTGGCACACTGTAAATCAGTGAGTGGCTGGGACAGAGCAGGAGTCAGAAGTTTCATCTCTTATTTCCCATCTTCCTCCTTCTCCTATATTGCCTCTGCCACGTGCCATTTTACATATATACTTGGTAACAACAGCAACATAAAGCTGTGTAATTTTCTAGCAGGGAAAGCTGTGAGCTGAGAGGCTCAGCAGCTTGCATCCTGAGTGTATCTGAAGAGGGTCACATGAGGATGCAAATGCAGCCTCCTTGAGAGTCTGACTGCCAAAATTCCAAACCTTACATTAGCCCATGAGGATATGCTGAGCGGCCTTGTGGTAGGAATGGCTCTTATTTTTTCAGGTTGAATTTTATTTGTACTGCCATCACAGTCTTAGTGTTGCACAGCTATAAGCCCTTTTGCTTTGCTAAAGCAGGACTGGAGAAAGCACTCAGATAGCAAGCCTCCCATATAATTATTGCCAGGCACCTGGAAGTGGAAAGGTCAGATTGTGGATTCTTTCCTGCATTTAGAGGTTAGCTTAATCTACCTTAATATTTGTGAGCAGTTGCTAACATTGAAAGGTTTTTAATAAGGGACCTAAATGTGATTAATAAGTGTTAAAGTTAGCTTTAAAATAAAAATTGAGGAATCAGATGTCAGCTATTGACTTAATTTGCTAGTTATGTAGTGATGCTGATGCTTTAAGTGACAGATAATTATTGTCTTGCTCTAGTAATTGCTCATCATCATATGACAGACATTTTCTGTATATGTACAAAGTTAGTGGTGGTTCTCTTGAGATACTTACTTTCTTGCAAAGATACCAGTGAAGCTAAGCCGTATAACATGACCTTGTTATTTGGCCCAGCATTATCTAGCTATAAAGAAAAACAGGCTTCCTACTGACTCTAGCCCTAAAAGGCTCTTAAGCCCAAACTATAGTGGAATTATTGCATGATGTTTTGCTACTAGGAACTTACAACCCCTGCTATTAGCAGGGGTGAAAAATGAGAGTGACTGTGTTTGGAGTAGTGCTTCCATTTACTTTTTAAGTAACTGCTGACATTATGGCTGAGGGCAAAGGTGGTCTAGAGATGATGAATGATCCAAAACCTAGATTTCACCTCTGCCAGAGACTTACCTTGAGTAAGTCATTTCACCTCGAGGACCAATTTGACAGCCTGCAGCTGCCAAAAGGGGCAGTCCTACTACTTTCCTCTCTCTTGGCCATGCTTCCCTTGCTTGGCACTGGCACTTGTCAGATCCTGTGATGAGCCGATTCAGCTCCTTGAAGTGGCAGAAAATAATTAAGTTGGTTTGGCTGGATTAGTTCTTTGCCGATTTAGTAAGCTGAATCGGTTCATTCAGATGGTGACCAGAGTGGTTTCAAGGGAGAAGCTGGAAAGGGAGGAGAAAGAAGCGGAAGGAGAGGAAGGCTTTACCTTTTAGTAATAGCTGTTAGATCTGCTCAGCCCTCTTGTGAAACTTCAAACTCAGCACACTGTCCCCAAGACAGTTCCCTGTCTGTAAGATGTGAAGGATGACTTCCATTTTAATGGTGCTCCTGTTTACCTAGGAAGTTTAGGCACTAAAAAGGCCGTACATGTTATACCAGGCAAAATACAACTTTGCCTAATATATAATATTATGGCTAAAATATAAAAAAGAAGAATGGAATGGAAATTCAGAAGAAGAACTCTTTTTTTTTTGCCTGGAATGGGGGCAAAGAATTCATTAGGGCATGACAAATTCTACAAAAAGAAAGCGTATCTTTACAGGAATATGAATAAAGGCATAAAACCTATTAAGACGGAAGCTGAGATAACTTAATATGCTTAAGAGCTAGGTAAGAACATTCATGGAGGGAAGAGAGGGACAGTGGCTGTGAGGGAGTGCTGGAGTCCTTTCTGCAGGAGCAGACACAGCTGAAAGCCATTCGACTCCTGTAATGAAACCGAGACAGGAGCAGCCCTGAAGGTAGCGTGAACAAGAGAGTTAAAGTTAGGGTGGCTTACAAAAAGCTACAGGGACAGCCTCAAAAGAAAAACCTGAGGCTGATGTTGAATTATTTTGTATACAGGACAAAAGCCAAGCTCTAGCAAGTGAGTATGTGAACAGACGTAAGGCACATAAGCCTAAGGCATGTGTCTATTCAGTGGGAGACAGAATGGGGACAGAACATGGTTAGACTTTTTTTTCTTTTCTCACTGGTATATTATTCTTGACTTTAAAATCTGTCTCCATCTTCAGCTAAGGAACTAAACTGCATTTAATTGTAAAGCATTTCAAGGAGGGATACAAAGTATTGCAAATTTTATCCCTGTATTTTTCATACCTGTGAATGGAGTGGGCATTCTTGTATTTGTAAGTACTAGTTGAATGAGGATTTTTAGGATCAGGTCTAATAGCTATATGGTATAAATTCTGCTATATCAGTTTGTTGAAAACATTTGGACTTTTTGCCATTTATTTTGTAAATTAATTGTTTACATCTAGAGCAAGAATAAATATTATAGAATACATAGAGACCAGAGTGAGTTTTTAAACTCCCCTGAGCTTACTGAAAGAAAATAGTCCTTTTTGTATTTTGTAGCTCTCACCAAGACAGCTAATGTGTTCTGCAAAATGTTCTGTGTGCAAATAGCACCTAAATCTCTCCTCAGATAATAACAGATATGTAAGGCCATATTTTCAAACATCTCACTTCTGCATACAGTTTAGCAAAACAAGAGAGTATGGGGAAAAAGAGAAGAGAATGTCCTAGACACCTGGATTTTAAATGCAAGGAATTTTAACCAAATAAGTTTCTTAACTGCCAAAGGCTTTTACCTGTTATGGGACAATGAGTTAGGTGTTCACTCAACTCCTGCTGAAATTTTGGCTAGCACACAGCTCATGCTAAGGACTGATGTATGGCTGGGACCAGTGCCATTAGGTCAAAGCAAGAACAACATGTAGGCAGGACACGGTGGCCATTACTTCAGCCTGAGCTTTTATCACAAATAATATTTGAAGGGATATTCAAAATAATAATGAACTTAACTTCTTGGGACTGTAAGCTTCATAAATGAAAAGATCTAGATTTTCTAATATCTGTTCATGCTTACAAAAAAAAAAAAAAA
>VZTL01040358.1:16259-28326 GCA_013400535.1 Scopus umbretta
AAAAAAAAAAAAAAAGAAGAGAGAATCACAGTTCAGTCAAATCTCTTATTGCGTTGAGTGTGGGACTGGGATGGTGGAGCTTCCTAAGCAGTCACAGAGTTTTAGAAGTCTCCTGGAGGTCTGTAGACCATTGGGGAATATTGGTGACATAGCTGCAAACACCTGTGTACGTGCTAGAACTTCCATACATCTAGAAAACAAAGCTGTACTTTCAGCATGTCACTGCAGTGACTATGATGTTCAGTTTTTGGTGAAAGAGAGTGGATGACTTTGGAGTGGTACCTCTATGTAGGGAGGCTGTATCCAGTTCCTAACACTTGGCTGACATATATAACAACTCACACATAAATTGTGGTTATGCCAGTAGCTCCACTAGACAGCTGATACTCAAGATGTCAGGTTTCATGTCAGGTGTCCAAATTTTGTATGTTTGCATGCTGTGTGTGATTCTGCAAAACAGAAAACTAGGTAGAGAGACACAGGAAAAGAATTCTGCAGTCTGTGAAGCCCTCAATACTGTTACCTCTTTAGGAGTTGCACAAAAAGTGAATGCACCATTAGATTAGGATATAGAGAGAGACATGTTAAGAAATTACATTTTGGGGAGATAGAAACTGAGTGTTAAGCTCTGCTCAACAATTTGATGTAGTAAATGCAGAACTCTAATTTTAGAGCATATTCTTTCTCCCTAACCATGTCTATCGACTAAAGTTATCCCCTTCATGCTGCCTCTCACCTGCTTCCAATTTTGCAGAGCTGGTTGGCATTCCCAGCCCCTGGGACAAGAGGTTAAAACCTTCCCTAGCCCAGGTGTGCACCAAACTGCACACACAGCTGCAGAGGATACTTCAGTGACTCAGGTGTGTGTCCTTAAAGAGATTTTAATAGATGCTAACGGTGCTATGAAAAAATTACTGCAATTGCAAGTAATGTGCAATTTCTTTTCTTCAGTAAAATGGCTAAGTTTAGCACCAAGCAAAAAGGAGTATTGAAAATGCTGCCATAATGGCAGTGAAATTTATTTTGCATTGACAGAAAAATCATGAACTATTGCTAGAAATGTTACTTGCTGATTAAACTTCAGTATCTCCAAGCAAACACTTGAAAAACTCAGCTTTTAATCAGCCAAAAGTAAATTATCATAAATAATAGTTAACAGTAAATAAACATAATGATAAAATGGCTAATTAAAACCATTTATGCATGAAAGGTAAACAAATAAAGAAGCAGTCGTATCTTATAGGATTTGCTCTCAGACTTCAGAACATCTGGAATTGCTCAGTGTTTTCTCATATAATATAAATAATATTTGTGGAGTAAAAGAAGGAGGGAATATGACAGTCTCATAAAATGAGAAGGTGGACTCAAGCTTTCTTCTGCTTCTCAGATACCAGTAGGCATAGCATTGGCATTAATAATTACAGCTGAAACTCTTAGTCCTTTGAAGTGGCCACAAGCTGTTTTTGCAATGCTATTTTGTTTACAATCTACTTGCACAGTTTGAGAGCAAACACATGAAGAGTAATCTGTAAATTTTCATCCCTGTGTAAGCTGATCTGACCTTAGTGCAAGGCCCTTAACAACAGTCTATACAGATGTTGTAGCAAGTTGTATAGTTATTGCACAACCACTGTAGAAAAGGTATCAAAATCAGTTTGGTAAGGCATAGACACTCATGCAAAGGTCATTACCAGGTAACTAACATAATCAACCAATTTTCGATTGATTGCTTCCAAGAAAACCCTAAGATACTTTCAGTGCATTCTAATTGCACTACTGATAGACTCATATCCACTCATAAAATACACTTCAAGGTTTCGGGAATACACAAATAAAATAATAATGTTCTGAAATTATAGCCTGCATTTCTGTAACTATTAAGACAACTTCATTTTCATCAGCTGAAATCAGCACGTAACATCACAGTTTTCTGAAATGCCATGATGGAGGTCAATAACGCAATGGATGTTCAATATGGATGACATGATTTTCCTTTGCTCTTCACTGAAACAACACAAAATTTGAACCTTGGGGTCCTGAGAAGGGCCTAAGGTCACTGCAAATTACATTTTTACCTCTTCTGTCTTGTAGCAGAGGTACAGTGAAGTCTTGAATTCAAACAGGCTTAAGTGGCTGTCTAAATTATGACAGCTTATCTCTAGCTTCAGACAACCAGCAATGCCTAGACCAGGTCTTGTGGTAGGGTCCTTGTAAATCAGCACAATAAATTGCAGGGAGGGAAGGCATGAGGAAAAGTTTTCCCTAGCTGAAACTGATATGTTTAGAGTATATAAGAAAAAAATTACACAAGTCAATATACATTGCATATTTCTCTCTGTGGAAATAAATGAAGATGTAGGTCCTGTTATAACTTATTATGTTGTTATTTAGTACTGGCCTTCATACTATCAAATTAACTAGGGTGTGGGGATAAAACTGTCGGTTTAGTTTTTTAATCTCAAATATGCTTCCTTCTAGAGACTTAACTTTGTTGTAAAAGTACTTGTAATTGCTGTTTTTCCAGAGTGGTTTTGTCCCAGCAGGAGGTTGAGATTGGAGACACACAAATTTTTTAATTGTCCCAGTTTACTATGAAATGGGCATGCAGTGCGTGCTCTGAAAAATCTCTTTTCCTCCCTATATGCTGTATGGACATGCTGGAAGCTGTCTACCCCAGAATACTTCCCCATTAGGCAGTTCAGCTTGCCTTGCCTGTTGTAGGGGTTCCCAGATGCAGACCCCAGGCAGTGTTCACAAAACCCCCACGACTGGCTGGTGTAGAACAACATAAGTCCACCTCTCCTCAGCTTCCACCCTCTCCCTGCTCCTGGAAAGGAAATTTGAAATTAAAACCAACTTCAGGGGTTCTGCCCCTCATCTGGCACTATAGTGGTTCCAAAAACCCAAGATTTGTGGTAGATAGTCCAAAAAAGGCTTGAGAGCACTTGCAGCATCACATCTCTGTACCCCCATGAACTCTCTGCTGCTTAAAAGATACCAGGATGAAGATGGTGCCCAACCCCCGAGTACTGGGCTACTTGCCTTGCATCCCACAAAGCACTGGATTCCTGCAGGAGGACAATACAACCAATCTAAGTGGCTTTTGGAGGGCACAAGCACTTTTGCCTAAAAAATAATTCGCAAGGAATTCAGAGAGTGTGGGACAGTCTAGAGCCGTTATCCTAGAGACAACAGCCTTGATCCTTGCAGCATTTTTGATGATGATTCCATAAATTTCTCCAGCAGTTTCCCAGAGCAGATTGGCAATATTTCAGACAATTCTGCAAATACTTGGTGGAGGCAAGGAGTCATTGGGTTTTCTGAGAATACCAGATACAATATCGGTCTAGGAGGTAGTGGGAAAGAGAATCACTGTATAATTGCATGGTGAACAGAACTTTAATTTCCAGTTACTCCGCTAGCTAAGAGAATAGCTGAATCCAGCAGCACTTGCTCAGCTAAATCTGGCACCACACAGCAGCCAGGGATTGGCCTCAAGAGAATCCACATTAAGTAGCTGTTTAAATGGACTAAGGCAGAAGCTATATTCTCTGAGAGTAAAACATAGTAACATGCTGTTTACACATACTGGCCAAGCTACTCTCTAATATATTCGCTATTAATCATTTGCTTCTGGTGACTCTTCTCTGTGCTAGCTGCTGCAATTCAAAACATAATTGCTAGTGAAGTGGGGAAAAAAAAAAAAGAGAATGCCCAGGTGCAAGCTATTCCGGGTTGGGAGGCTGTTTTCCAAGCCAATTTCAGACCAGATGGTGCTTGCAAACAACTCTGAAGCAAGAGTGAAGAGGTGTAACCAAAGAAAAGGGTAAACTGCACTGATAAAATCTGGAGGGAACCAATATTATAGGGTTTCTGTAAGCTATATGAGATGGATGAGATAATTTATCCACCTTTCTTTACTGTGTGCCTAGTAACAGGGATGGCTGGGAAACTATAATGTTGAACTCAGTATCAGAATTTTTTTCTGATCTTTGGAAACCAAAAACATATGCTGCAAGAAGTACCTGGGTGAGAATTAATTATCCACCACTGCAGTAAGTAGGAAAAATTCAGCTCCTACTTGACATCTCTGCATATGAAATGGACTATAATTACCATGACTAATATTTCCAGCACTGCTGTGCTTGATCCACACTTTTTGAAGAGGTACTTCAAGGACTCCTAACATTAACAAGTAAACCTCATTTTGGACAACGTATAGGCAGCCATGCTGGATGTTGGTATGAAGGGTGGTCTTAATATTCCTAAAGACTTATTTGTGCTCCTAATTTATTTCCTACACTATTTCTTGAGGTGGTTTGGCATAAAATTATAGGAAAACCTGGTCATCACACAGTAATAGTTTTAATGAAAAATCACTGCTGACTGAACAAGCAGGTATGTTTGAAGTTAGAGAGTTTCCAGGGAGGACAGTTGTTCAAGCTGACTTGAAGAATGAGTTTGAAGATGAATGTGTTTAATCATGAAACCCACAGTTCATTATTTTGTGTACAACCCATCTGTCAGCACCTGACAGGAAGCAAAATGGGACAGGTTTAGATTTAAAGGGGTCACTGCTAACATGCTGATTTGTGCCTCACAGCAAAAGGGGAAAAATTAAACTAACATTTAAACTAAATTAAATTAAACTAAATAAATTAAACTAACATTTTGGTACTAAATGAGCTAGTTTTTCCTCACTTACAAGTCCTAAAAATTGGCTAATAAGTAGTTTTATTAAAGGGAAAAAGAGAAGTTGGAAGAGGTGGACAAATAAAGTAACTGATTTCACAGTTGACTTTGTAGCATCACTTGTGCTGCTGGTTGTTGCTGGTGTCAACCCCTGCTCCACACTGCCTCTTCCTCTGTGGTCTCTTAACCAACCTTGTTCATCATAGTTGTGCTGCTAGCAGGCCTGCTCCTTAGCACCAACAATAAAACACAGCTCTCCACAGCAAGAATTTCCTTCTTCCATTTCTCTTCTGAAAGGTCTCCTTATTTTGCCCTACAGTGACTGTTGCTGATGCTGTTGTCTGGTGTCATTGCCCTAATACAATGCCTGGCGAGGCAGCATTAATTACACTGAGCTCTTACAGTGCTGTAACCTGGGTTGCTCTGCAGTCCAGCTGGGTGGCCTTCATAACAAGCACAGCAGGTGCAAAACACATGGACATTAGGCCTGTCCATCAGTGTCCTTCATTTCTTGTCCCTTTGATCCATCAGATAGCAACGGAGTTCACCTCCTCCTGAGGGCTCCCCTGCCATCTGTGTTCATTGCTGGGGAGGGAGATGTGGGGTCTTGCCACTGCCTTAGGCCCCAGCTATCAGGCTTTTGTATGTATTGGTCCTAGGGGAAAGGGTCTGACAGACTTCCTGGGCTGCTGCATTTGCCCTCTCCCCTAAGTCTTCCCTCCTCTAACTAGGCAGATGATAGTTGGGTCCACCAACAATCCCAAACAAGTGTCAATCACCAGATGCCTATACTGAAAAACAGATGTAGCTCCACAGACTTTCCTATAACTGGCAAAAGGAGAAGAGCAAAGGCTTCCATTAAAGATGTACTTTCTTTTCCTTGGAAATGTTCACCTGATAGATTGAGAATTTTGGAAAGTCTTAAGATAGCCATATTGGCCCAGATCTTTATCGGCCACAGGGGTAGAGCAGAGGATATTTACAGACCAAGAGAAAGCACCCAGGATATAAGAGAAAAAGTCAGAAAAAAAGGAACATTTGATGCTTACAGATTTTTTTTTAATACAAAGTTTCTAAGACTGTCAGTCATTCTTGAAAGTCACTAGCAAACTGTTTCATGTTTGTCTATGAATTATGTGAGTACGTTGAAGGAAACACGGCCTCTTACACAGTAAGTATTCATGCTCTATCTATCTGTAACCTCCAGGAAAATAAGTCTCTTGTGACTGTTTATAAATATCTCCAAGGGACATGCTGCAAGGGGAGAGTAAGGTGAACAGATATATAGAACCAGGTAAGAATAAGCTGGTAATGACTAAATTTTGGCTAAAAATCCAAAGGCTTTTCCTAAACATGGCCACTGGAGTAGTTCTGGAGCTGCAAGGAAAAGAATAAAAAATTAAGCTACTTGTAGGTGAAATTAAAAAATAAATTTATGATGGGGATTGTATGACATGATGTGTTCAGTAGCCTAAGTGTAATGATTCAGGAGCTCTTCTTCAAGCCTACTTCAAATAATTTGAAATTTTTCTCTGAAAATTGTTGATGAACTCCATAGTGTGCCATGCATAATTTTCATTGATGGTGAGGAATATATGATTTGTGTAGCATCTGCATTCAGTTATTTGTACAGCAGTTAATTAAAAAAATATTTTAAAGAAAATGTTGTTCCAAATTAGCCATAAATATTTCAGCTTTTGCAGAGATAGGATACCTTTTTGGTTTTTAGTTTGTTTTGAGGGGGAAAAAGAAAGAAGAAGAAAAACATTATAGCAGCCCTTGTTCTTGCATCACTAAAAGTGTTTGTACTGAACGTTACTAAGAATGGAGCAAAGAACTGCATGTGCATATGCTCTGAAGTCATCACTTATATGTATGTACATGGAAAAGTTGTGAAGTGGACTTGTAGATGTGTATATTTAGGTGTAAATATGTTTTGTCTCAGGGCAGAAAAGCATACTTCAAACTCTGCTGTTGTGGACTGAAATCAAATTTGAATGCTGGAAAGGACTGTAGTTGATTTTTTTTTCCACATTCAAGCAAATTGTTCCTTGAATCATCCATAAAGCATGTGCAACAGATGCAAAGCAGTGCTTCCTGCAGATGTCTGAAGCTCTAAAATGTTGCTCTTACATAGGAAGCAGAGAGTAATTTTTCTTAAGAACTGACTTCTGAAAAGCCCCAAAGGAGGACCAGAGGCCATTTAATCTTTTAAATAGACACCAACTCTAAGAAAGCTGTTAGCATGTCATGTATCTCAGCTGGAAACAGAGTCCATGTCTGGACAAGCAAAACCTGAATTCCTGCATTAAAGATGAAAGGGAAGAAAAAACTGTTGGGCTAAGGGTTAGGGACTGTGTGTTTATGAAGGCCTCATTTCTTGCTAAGAAACTATTAGAAAATACTGCAGCTGCACAACTTTGTGATTATCAAGTTATTTGGGGAAGCTTCTTGTTCTATGCAGTTTGCCCCCAGAAGCAAACAGGAAATGCATAAACTGTTAGAAAGTAATGGCAGTAGTCTTATGCGGAGGTTATAAGGGAAATGCTGCATTTTATGAAGCTGAGAATTGAAGGATGCAGATATCTTGGACCTATCTGGAAGCCTGGACAGCCATCATCTTTCCAAGAGATGCTAGTGGCAGAAGAGCCAGTGATGGTTGTGCCATCATGTTTTCAAAAGAAAGCTTTTATAAATCATTTTTTTGTGATTTTTTTTTTTTCCCAAACTCTGACTGTGTAAGTGATACTAAAATATTTAAATGCATGTCTTGTTTAATAGAATTTCTATGCTGGCTGCTGAAATGTTTATGCTATGGTTAAAAGATGGTGATTTATGCCATATTGGGAAAATGTTTCGACTGCTTCATACAGGCGCTATGGCTGATACTTTGCACAGTAGTAAAACTGTTAATACTGAGCAAAATGTTAATTTAAGAAGACTCTCATGACAGTCAAAAAACAGACAAGCATACAAAAAATAGTCAAAAAACCAGACAAATTTTGTTAGGGCATAAGGATTGCTCACAAGAAAAGAAACCAGGAAGAGCTATAATCACAGTAAATTAAATATAAATTCTTAATTTCAGTCAGAGAAAAAGATGATATTATTTCTCTAAATGTTTGTCTTTCGATTTTACTCCTGGTATAACTTGTTATAGTGGGGCTAACTGAACAACAAAAAGTTGAGTAAGCTGAGCTATGAGACCACTGTTAGAAGTAAGGAGGTGCTTAACTACTGTTAAGCATTATTGATTCAATGAGGTGTGAGAAGGACTCACGCACATGTCCGTCTAGAGTGGTAGATACCATCAGGGCCTACAGCATTATCTTCACAACACACAGTTTTCTAAAACTGCTTACTGATTTTTCTGGTTCATTTTGGAATATACTTTATAAAAATGTCAAATATTCTGTAAATAACAGAGGAAGGCAGAAAGGAACTAATATTGCTGATGGTGAATTGCTTCATTAACGCTAATATAGCTGTCTTAGATCTGCATCACCTGCCCTAGACTGAATGAAATATCCAAAGCAGTTTAAAATGTGATTTTTAATTTCTGTCAATATATTGTGCAATAAATATAAGAAACACATTTTAATGAGACTTCACTGTGATCTTCTTGTGGCAAATTATTGCCTCCTGTACTTACTGCACAAACTGGCAACATGATGCCTCAACATAGAGATGCTTTTTGCAAACAGATGGCTGTTTGGGGACCAGGGATGGCATCCTAGATGGAGGTTGCAGGGGAATGACACATCATCTACTATATCCTCATCAGGGGATCAAAACTGGTAGTTTGATGTATAGCCATGGGAGAGTGGCAAACGCCTTTGCAGACCCTAATCAGAACACCGTTGTTAAATCGTTGGGTAGTTTAACTCTGCTATTAACTGATACATAATCACCAGTAAGTGAAGTTCAACTCCTATAACTGTACCAGCTCTGAAGAAGTGTGAACAGGATGATACCTGTGCTTTATTTCACAGGGTATGCGACCCTGCCACAGTAAAGCTTTTAAGCAGTTCTGTCTGTACTTTGTGGAATCAATAGCCTGGAAATTTTTTGCAACATAATACCTTGAGATATGTTCAGGATAAATTATTTTAGATGGAAATGAGTCATGCTCCTGCAGTGAAATGCCTACAACTGCTCAATGAGGAATAATAGGGAGTCAGTTTTATGGTGATGAAAACAACACCCTGAGAGAAAGACTGGTGAGGGTTAAAGCTCTGCTAGCTTTGACATTCATGAAATGTGGAGAAGATTTACTTACACATCACTCTGAATCTGCAACCAGTGTGTTGCAGCATGAAAGCAAGAAGTCCAAGGGTAGCTATGCTTCTGGTGGTGGCTTTTTAACAATTGTTTTTAACAGCTCTCAGTCATCAGGACAATGTTGTGTTTAAATAGTTAGATTTGGTTTGGATGCCAACAGGAGAGAGAGATGTGCAGACTCACACTAGGAAATAGAATTAAGCCTTCAGAGTCATTAGAATTTGCCAAGAAAATTAAGACACCCCCACCCCTCCCTTCAGGCTGAAGCTGATGGAGTATGGAGAGGACTCTGACACTGTGGATATGACAAATAACATGAAATAGAAGAATAATGACCCAAGATAAAAAAGAGCTCAAAGCCAGCATGTACTTACCATGTGTAGCTCCAGGACTAGTTTAGCATTTATTTGGGTAGGGAGGTGAGATTGGAAAGAAGAGAAGGTAATATCAGCAATGGATTATATTATTTGGCTGGGCTTTGCAAATGACAGCAGTGTGCACAGCGTGGACTGGGGGACTGAAGCAGTGCCCTTAATTCAAAAGAATGAGGCCTAGAGGCAAAAGGTTATGCTGCAGCAAAAGACAAACTAGCAGCCTGAAAGCATCGCAACATTTGTGAAATTTGAATTGGATAAAGGCAGGCGAACGGGCAAAAGTTGTGCCAGAACCAATGATATTAGCACTACAAAGAAGATAAACAGCTAAAAGCTGGGCTGCATAGCATTGATCTTACAAAGGATGTGATTATACAGGTAAATACCAGCTGGGAAAGAATCTGTTCTGTAACAGTGCTGGGAAAAAAGACAGGTTAGATAAAGGTGAAGCTCTTAGTTTCATCTAAAGTGCAGCCACTGGCAGGGCATTAAAGTGACTGAGGAAGATGCTGAGGGCAGTCCAGTAGATAGGAGACAAGCTGTACAGACTTTAGTACAGACTAAAGCTGAAAAGCTCAATAACCCAAGGTAAAACCTCTATGAATGCTGCTGTTGCTCTATAGCAACACAAGCCATTGAGGATGGGATTCCAGGCTGTGACTAAAATACCTCAGTTAAGAAGTCTGTAAATGTTTGGTTATGCAGAGGTTGTCTAAGCTCTTATTAGAGTCAACAGAGACTTGGAGTTTAAGTTGGTTACTCATATTTAAGAATCCAGCCGTCTCCAGTGAGGCATGGATTACTTACAGGTCATGTTTCATAGCTGCAACCCCACGTGAATGTCTCCAATACCCAAAGGAGATATACATTGGGCAGGATACGTTTCCCTAATCATGAATGTTTAATGCTGTTGTAGGTGCAATGGCTTATTTTGCCTGGCCTCCAGTGGCTGTACCAGCAAGGTGTGGGTTCTGCATCAGTCTGCCAGTCTTTTGTGGAGGTTTTTTGGTATTGCTAGATCACCTCAAATGGCACTCAGTACCCATGACTAGGAAAATGAATTCTGCCTTTAGCATCTGGTCACAGTATTGTGGAAAGATCTTTGGACAAAATTTGGGTTCTGATTTCCCCAGCTACCTCATAGAAAAAATTCAGGCACTTAGCACAACGTAATAAAATATTTCTCTCTTTGTACCAGCCAATACTACTATTCTGTTTAAAACTTACAGGGCAGAGACTTTTAACACTTTTCTCTGACATCTTTTAAAAAAAATACACAAATGTCATGTGTGGAGTGTAAAAACTCTGGGAAGAAAGTCTGTGGTTTAGTCTAACCTCAGATAAACAACCATGTTAAAGAAGTGGTCAAGTATCTTTAATATCTCAGGAGTTGGATGGCTGGAGCAAAACAGGCTGGGGAGAAAACTTGTAGGAATGACACCCTATCCCCAAAATAAATTTAAAAAAATAATATAGATTAACTGTTCACCCTTCCTGGTGCAGCCATACCAGAAAACACGGCAGCTGGACAGAGCCCTGTCTGTCAAGGAACATGCTGGACATGCCATTCATCTCTCTCCACCTCATGCTGTCTCTGTGTTTCTCTTTACCCTTATCCATGAATATGCACATGTTGTCTGTTGGAGGGAGGCAGCAGGGAATGGCGTAGAGGAGGAAACGGTGCCTGCAAAAGTGCCCCCCGTGCAGGGTTTGCCCTGGCTGCCCCTGAGCCCCTCTGGCAGCCCGGCACAGCACGTATGTTGGGTGGCACGGAGGGAATGACTGTGTCTCTTGCCTACTTCACGGCTCTGTCCGCCTCAGCGAAGGGTGTGGGCTGACACTGCTGCGCATCGCACTAAATCCTGTTAATGCCAACTGGAGGATTTCTTCTGCACTGTCAATGTGCTCTTGCTGGAGTCACAGCAGTACCTTAAATGCTACTCTCCTGATGAATGCAGTTTCATCAGGATGATTAAGTAATGAAGCAAGTGAAGCTTAACATATTAAAAAAAAAATTTCATGTATGGTAAAAGCAATTTGCATTGCTTATGTAGCATACCTGCAGTTTATTTCAATGAAAAATCCAGGTGTTACAAATTATATGCTTAGAGAATTTTGCACAGTGAAGGAATGACATTCATTCTTAATTAAACCAAATCCTTTTAATAAAGAGCTGATATTGGCTTGTCAGACTACAGATACAACTTTAATTATCATTTATAAACTACTAGCCATTCTGTTAAAACAGAATGTAGCCACTATGAAACAATATCAAGAGGTGGTCTGTGAAAAAAAAAAACAAACCCCAAAATAAAAAGTTAATCTCTTGATCCAGAAAAAATGCTTGAACAGCGCCATAGACCCCACTGATATAGGTGACTACGCAGGAGGCAAGGCACTCGGAATAGAGATGTAACAAGAGAATCTCGTGAAGCTTAATTCCACAAAATGAAACATTATAAATATTTCCAATCCAGGAAGCTTCAGTGTCAGCCAAGCTAGCTGGGCCTCTTCGCATTCTTGCCTGTGTTGTTTTAAAAAAGATTCTTTACATCTCGAAGTGAGGTCCCAGTGATGCTAGTTCACAACTAAGGAAATCATTCGTGTTTTCATTCCCAGAGATGATTACCTGGACTTCTGTGTTACAAGAACTGTGCTTGTGGACAAATTAAATTCAAGTGGTTTAATGGAGGGAGAACGACTTTTACTTTTTTTTTTTT